>VOQK01001782.1:15650-29387 GCA_015052645.1 Benitochromis conjunctus
TCCATATAATCTTCATGCTTCATCGTTCTGATAGACACCTGTGGCTTTGGCTCAAGAACTTGCGCGCTATCCTCCCGCTAACTTCTGAGTCAACAAAGATATTTCGCTGTGCTTATGAACTGTGTGCAAAGCGTTAGACAAGTTTAGTCCTGCCGCTCAGTCTGCTTCATCTATGCATAACCAGAGCACCTTATGTGAAAATGTATGTTTATGTGTCCATATTTTTATTTTTTCTGCACCACCACCGCCTAAAATCAGCACTTCTGCATTCCAAATACAGAACACTGTGCTCTTATTTTAATGTGTGTTTCACAGAGAGAAGGAAGGAATGAAAATTTAAAAAAAAAAATCACTCAAATAGTTTCCCCTCTACCCTCACCAGCAGCTGAGACCCTGAGGAGAGCCCACATGAGTCATGCTTTAGTTACTGCTGTTAGAGATGGAGAGATGTGCCGATGAGGCATTAGCGATGGAGGTGTAGTGGTGAAAAACTTTCCAGTAGTTGCTGCTGTCGAAAAGCCACCAGCATTTATCTTTTCTGTAGTCGTTCTCTTCTCCTGCTGCACTAATGCCGTTTGACTTTATTTACACTACAGTAGTAGATTATGTTGCATCTATTGCTAAAATTGGAACCTCTGGAAAAAAGCACATGTGCAGGCAATGAAGGAGAATCCAGTTTGAGGGGATTAATTTTTATAGTTGTATCAGCGCCAGATTTTCCAGCTTGCGGTGCACTTATGGAAATGTTCAAATTGATGACAATGAAAAAGAGCTTGCTAGCTAGCCCTTTAGAGAGAGGGAAGGTACGAGTTTAATGACAAAGAGATTTATTTTTATACATTTATTATTTTTGGTGGTTAATGTTGGTTTCTGGAAAGGGCTTTATCTTGAAGATGTTTCCAACTTGTGGCATAGGCCCCAGTCAGGGCTAGAGCCCAGTCACCAACCCTTTGGCAACTACTGTACAGGTCACTTGAGGAAACTGTGCATTTGCCAACCAGTTGGTAAGTGATTAAGGACAAGTGGTTGAAGAAGGGTCTCCAGTCCAGTCATACCAGCAACTACAGGTCAACAGGGAAAAATGTACATTCCCCAACCAGCTGGCGAATGATTATTGAAGGTTGCTGGCTGTCTGTAAAATTTATTGCTAAACCCTAGTCCCAGTCATGCATGCCGAGAGAGCGGTCAATGACCTCCTGGCAACCACAGGTTGCTAGGGAAAAATGTGTGTTCTCTGACTGGTTGCAGGAGGGTTCTGGCAGTCGCTGGGTGAAACCAAATCTGAAGCGCTGCAATAGCAGGTCGCTGCTCTGCAACAGCACCGTTTTTATGACTGCTTGGACCAGGTGACAGATATCAACCTCCAGTCCGCCAACTAGTCAGGGAATTAGACATCTTTTCCCTAGCAACCAGAGGTTGCCAGGGGGGTTACCAATAGGTCTCTTGGCCTGTTTGACAACAGCTACAGTTTATTGTTGTCTCTTTATTAGAATACAGCTGTGTCTTGTGTGGTAGACTGACCTGATTGGATGTATACCACTCAGGTCAGTCTAAAGGTCTATCCTTTAATTCGTGTGTCGAAGTACCCTTGGGCAAGATACTGAACGCTTTCATCACTTCCATCATAAATACACTGTATCTGTGTGTGTGTGTGTGTTTTGGGTGAACATGACTTGCAATAGAAAGCGCTGTTGGTGCTCAGCTGAATAGAACGGCGCCATATAAGTACCAGACCATTTACCGTTTATTAGGAAACATTTGGATGCAGTTTCATTTGACCTTACTGTTAAGTTTGAACTGCCGTCAGAGTATATTCTCGGTTTCAATGTGCATTTACCTCACAGTAAGGTCTTAAATCTTTTTGTCGAGGCAATGAAAAGTTCTTAAACTCTTAGGTTTTACTTGCTTATTCCTTCTCTCTAGCTTCAAGCCATCCGCTGAACATACAGGAAAGCTAGGTATTCATAGCTTTTATGGTTTTTCTGTGTAATCTGGTCTTACTTTCCAGCTGTGTGTCTCCTTATTGATCCGCTGATGTGGTGTGTGTTATAACGCTGTGTTTTCTGTGGATGTGGCAGGGTTTTCCCTACGGTCTAGTCATGCTGACAAACATTAGAAGCCCAGCTGTTTTGCTGTGGCATAACATACTGCTTTTTGGGGTTAGCTCTCCAAAACCTCTGTGGGCTTACTGGAAGAAAGTAAGAAATATATATTGACATAGAGTGTGTGTGTGTGTGTGTGTGTGTGCGTGTGTGTGTGTGGCTATACGCTCCTGTGAGTGTTATGTCTGGGCTTGTTCGTATATGCACCCAAGTGTGCCGGCAAAAAGCTCTGGCTGGTCTGTTTTAATCATTTCGAAGGTATTACATAATGCAATAAAACATTACAATTACTCCGAGCTAAACATCCAGAATCAGGAGAATCTGTGGGCTTGGGATCTCATCCAGCCGTAGGGTTTCAGAGATGATGGGTTTAGGGGATGTGTGGAAAGAGACGGGGCGAGGGATGATTTCCAGGGAAATGGTAAAGCACTTAGGGAAAGAAACACAAGGGAAAAACAAAGCAAGGAGGAAATGCACCTGCCAGACAGAGCTGAAGCAGCGAGCCAGGATCTCTGAACGTCACAGCTCAATGCTTTGCTGACTTACAGGTGAAGAAGAGTAATGCCAATATGGCACAGTTCTGCTGTTTTTGAGATATAGTATATATTGTGGCTTTCTTGTTCAATAATGTGCACTTTGGAGTTAAGGCTGAGAATTTTTTGGCTGCTTAAAACTCTACTTTACAACTTTTTTATGTATTAGAACTTTTTATTGCAAATGAAGCAGATTATAAAGTGTCTAAGACGAAGTGAAATCCAAATGCCGCTGCCGGTTGTATTGTGAGTATATTCAATACAACCCCGACCGGTTGAACTTGGTTGCAAATAGTGATTGCTTTGATTGCTAGCAGGTTCCCGCAAGCTAAGCTTAGCCACTTAGCTGCTACCTTGGGTATTAAGCAATTTATTTGTTTTAGCAGATGACCTAAGGTTAGCTAGAAGAATGACTCCTGAAAAAGTCCTTTGACCATTGTTGGTGAAAATAGCCAACATCAGCAGGTCATTTGATTCATGGAGGACGTTTTTGGTTTGGACTCTCTCACTTCTGAGTATTAGTTAGCACTAGCTGCCTGTTGACATTTATGAACTGCAGTATTACGTAGCAAATACTGTCTTCTGTAGATAAGCTTGGCTATCCATTCAAACTTAGTAAGTAGTTAGCAACTAGTTAGTTAGTAACTAACCATATTGAGGTTATCTGGTATTTCTACTGGGCTGGATTTGACTGGACTGCTTCTATTACGATTTGCGTTCATGTTAGTTACTCCTATAAAGCCAACACATAGATATTCTGTAACACTGCTTCAGGTACACAAACTCTTTCCTTCACACAGTTACACACAGGCATACACCATTAGCATCCACTAGTACTCACACTGCAGGTCATGAGAACAAGAGGGGAAATAGTTTCAGGAAGATGTGATAGGGCTTATACACCACATTGGCATCTCTATTAGGGACACACAAAGGGACACACAATATGCACACGCACATAAGGGAGGAATAATAACAAGCAAGAGCTTGATGAGTCAGAACAAGATTTCAACCAGCAAATCCACTCAGCGAGCAGCACGTATCCTCCAATATCCTCTGAGTTTACTCATCATCAATGCTGTTAGACTTGTGCTGTATTCACCGTCTGTGTTTGCCTTGCTCACTGTTTCTGCTTCTGTTTTCCCTTTTCTTTTGATGTCTGCTGTCCATGCTCTATTTGTCTAGTGTCCTTAAATATATCTATCTATCTATCTATCTATCTATCTATCTATCTATCTATCTATATATATATATATATATATATATATATATATATATATAATGCACACATTTATTTATTTATACATCTCTTCCAAGAACTTTTGTTGAGAAGTAATTTTTCAAAGCCAATAAAAGACTTTTGTAGCCATTTGAACCACCTTTAAAGAATCATTTGTTAGCACTATATGACTTTCAACACTCACTGTGAACTAACAAGAAGACTGTGAATACGGAGCTCTGCAAAACCTAATTTCTTTGCTCTTTGTCAGTCTTAATTATGGCACACATTGTCATTGCACATGCCCAGGGAATCCAGTCACTTGCAGTGATGTCATCTTTGACCGTGAGAATGCGTAAGTCAGACACAATGACAAAGGGTGGGGGATGTACAAGGGAAAACACTGGGCACTTGTTTCACGTGTGCACATTTGCATGTGGGCCTGGACACCAGAGTATTTCCCACAATCAGCTGTTGTGTCTGACTGCACACCATAAGAAAATGCATATTACACTTCATTCGAAATCATTATTACAGACCAACTCAGCGGAGCGAAAGTTGAATCACCAATTAAACAGCAATGCTTTTTAAAAGAAAAAATGTCAAGAAATTGATGAAACTGGATTGTTTTGGTTCAGCGGAAGTGTATTTATGAAAAATATGTGCTTAATTAGGAGAAAACATCACACTTACATCAACACTATGACAAGGGTGCTCACAAACTGTATAAAAGAAGGACCTAGATTGTGAAGCGGAACCAGTGTGGAAGTGCCTTTAACCTGTTTTCTTTCTGTTGGTCAGAAATCAGCAGAAACCTATTGGAAAATTATCCCACTTTTGACTTTATCAGCTCATTTGCTATTTCTCAACCTCGCTGGATGAATTATTGTCCCATTAGAAACAAAAAGGATAATCAGGCAGGGTAATACACCCCATATTTGTCAGATCCAGTTTCAAAACATTACAATAAATTCCTCAGCTCAATGTTTCAGGGCTTCACTAACCAACAAACATCACTGTGACTACATCCATCTTTTATATACAGTCTGTTAGCTACTGCTCTGGTAACACAGGGTGCCTGTAGGAAAAGCTAGCTATATTTGTGTTTGTGTTGTGAGGGACTATTTATGTGTGAGTGTTTGGACTAATTCAGAGGTGCCAGGGGCATGTGAAGGGCACGGGGCACATTGTGGTCTTGCAGCGCAGTGTGTGGAGAATGAGTGCAAATAATTTGAACAAATAAAAATATGCATGCTCATGCATATTTTTATTTGTTCGAATGTGTTTATGTGGTCATGAGTTCCTTTACTGAAGACATCTGCTTTTGAGCTTCTTTCACAGCTGATAGCCTTCATCACGGTTCAAGGTTGTAGTCTGTAGCTCTTTTACAGCGCAGATATTTAAGCACGTCGTTTACTACGAAGTTCTGTGTTTGCTATTGTATGATCGCGACTGGTTTCTCTGGGGACGAATTTATGGGAATTGTATTAAACTGCACATGCTGTTTATATGTGTTTTCCTTTCATTCCCTCTCACACACAAACCCATGCACTGGGCCTATGAGTTCTCTATCTGTACCATCAGCAGCCTCCAGTGCTTGTACTGTAGGCCAAGACCAACAGACAAAAAATAGACAGTCACAAAATAACTGAGTTGTCCTCAGCAGTCTGACCTTTTCTGTCTGCCAACTTTTCCTTTTCACTTCACTTGACATGAGACTGAAATCATGCAGTATTGTCCAAATATGAGGTTACAGCAGATTCTTTTATGCCACTCTGCAGATGCGTACATTCACGTAAATGCTGAGAAACCTGCGGTACACAAATCAGCGTTACTGTTATGTAACTGCTAATCTTTCACTGGCTTTGATCTCAGATTGAGCCTTCAGTTACCTGAAATATCAATAACTGAATTAAACTGAATTAAACAATTCTTCAATTTATTTATCAACTTATTATTTTAATTATTAATATTATCCAATTTCACTTGATTTAATGTGAAGTGAATCTGAACTGAAAAAAAATAGCATCTCATCTAGGTGATTGTTGTTTAATTTGACTGAATGTAAAGTGTTACAGGGCAGCACGCACACAGAGTGCACTGCATGACCTGAACAAAGCTTGAACCTAGTATCCGGGGCTGTTACAGTATGCTTCATACCCTGCTCTCCTATATTTAGCGTGACACCAGCACAGAGAGGGAAAGACTTCCTGGGATTAAATCAAGCTCTCCAGCGTGCCATTACACTTCATCCTCCTCGCACTTCTGTTTTTTTAGATCACACTGATCGGACCTAGTTTAAAGCCAGCTGACTGATCGGCCCAGACAGCCGCATGGGGGCTTTTTTTTTTTTTTAGGGGGTGCAATGAAATCCACCAGAAACACAAGTCAGCAGTTATAACTGAGATTAAATGTAGGGCTACCAGCTGTGACCCACCCCTCTCTTGGCTGGCCAATAGACAGTTATACCATGCAGAAAAATATTACCCTTGGTTGACCTCAGTGTATAGTTATCTGTAAATATCCCATGCCTAATAATGACGTGTCACACTGACCCCACGTACAACAGAAGAAATGGTTTATGTGTACACTTCGTTTGTGCACACTCTGGGTAGAGAGGTACATTTATTTAGTTGGTGTATCAGGGATGGGGTTTCCCCTTTGCCTGCATGTATTTCCTTTGTAGACACTCTTCTGCGTTTTTTCTTTCCTTTTCCAATGCATGGCTATAATTGAGCTTAATTGTGTTCAGTATTTAAGCTACAGAAGGACTTGAAAAGGATCAGAAAAGGAAGCAGAGGTAGCATCTGTATCATAGGGGTTTACCATCAGCACTATGTCAATCTGTGGAGCCAACGGGATTTATGGTGGGCGGAGCTGGGGTTGGTACAGTAAGCAACATCCCCACCGAGTGAGTGCTAAATATTTAGTTACTGGAAATTTCTAGTGACAAGTTTGAAACTGAGCTTAGAGCCAGCACCTTGTGGTTGTGAAAGGAGCTGCAGGTTCTGAGTCTACTCATCAATTTGCAGAATTGTTTAATGCTCACATATTTTTAGCCTTGAGAGCTACTGGGAGCATTTCATTGTTTACAGTTATATGATATAAATAGGTGTCTTAGATGACCACATAAGGAATACACGTTCTATGGCATCACAAAGATATAAAGTAGAAAAAAAACCTGTATGACACTAGGTGTTTAGAGCAGTTTGAAGCCTGAGCCTTTGGCTTGTAGGGATTACTTCCACATGTGCTGACCTCAGTAAGTCTCTGGTTCGCACTTGCTTTTTTCATATAAGAAATACTGTCAAGTTGATCTCTGTTGTATCACGCTCTGAATTAAAAATGATTGTTCATGCCTTTATTTAATCTCATCTAGGTTATTGTAATTCCTCCATCATTTGTCTCAACAAAGCATCCCTGAAAAATATGCAAGTTGTTGCAGAATCCAACTGCAAGGTTATTAACTAAGTCGTCTGCCTCCCCATCAACTTCAGAGTCCTTTTTAAGATTCTGTTTTTTGACTTTTAGGGCTGTGCATGGGCAAACGCTGCCATACATCAGTGAACTTTTACATCCACACATCCTCAGCAGGTCCCCGAGGTCTTGTGATCAGGGCCTGCTGGCTATGAATCATACAAGGCTGAGAACTAATGGAGACAGAGCTTTTACCATAGTGGCCCCCAGACTCTGGACTGAATCTGAGATCAGTGGTTTCTTTTAAAAGTAGCTAAAAGCTCATCTTTTTAAACTTGCTTTTAGGGTAACGTTTCGTCCGTACTTTTTAAAAATCAAATCTTACTTACTATTGAAACTTTGGCCATGTTAATGTTAACATTTACCGTATATATATAACACTGAATAAATATAATAGATCCACTCGGGGACACGGTGAACTGCTGACATGTTGCCACTTTAGTTGAATAAACTAGCTAGCATAAAATTGTTAGCATGTCTACTCTGGGTTCGCATCAGTTGGCTAACATCAGTTAGCTCCCACATGCTCTACTATGCTTACTCACTAGTCACTGACTTTGTCTGTTTGCTGTTTAGTGTTAGGAGGAAGCTCATTTTAGAGCGTTTTTTCTAGAATAAAGTATCTGCTGTGGTTAAAAAAAAAAATACACAGGTGCACAGAGTAAATCCAGTATCTTAAATACCAAACTGACAATCTTATGATTGTCTTTCTGTCTTGTGATAGTAGCAGATTGTTGTTTTCCCTTGCTAAGGCCAATTAAGCACAAGTGGTACACAGTTACTTTGTCTAACAAGTGCCACAAAAAAATTCATGCAGTTTGACTGTAACTGCAGAGGATTAGGTCTAGCGTAGCCTGAGCTGGCCTGTGTGTTTTTCTGTTTGGAGATGTGTAGATGGTGCAGGAAACGTTGAGGGATTAGTCAAAGCTAAAGGGTCACAGCACTAATCTCATTATGGCAGGAATAGAAGGAGCGATCTGACCACTCCTGAACAACTTAACAGACTGCCTGGGCACCAGGGGAATCCCTGTTTCCTGACACTAAAGGCTGTTCCATTACATTATCTGCTATTATATACTCACTTCAAAATGCAATGTGTTGTGTTACTGGATGGGAAAAACAAGAACTGACTTTAACACACAGCAGGTATCTTAAGATCTTCCTTTTACTCTCATTTGTGGTGTTTAGGAAGTTTTAAAGTGTAAACTGAGCTCCAACAGTAGCAGTGACAGTGAGCACACTGGGAGAGGTTCTTATTGAGTTATAGACTCTGCACATGGTGGAGGATTTTTATATGATGTGTAACATAATTACAGGGGAGAAATGTTCATTTTTAGTTCAATATCTTTTTTTTCTTCATTTGAGTAACTTTATTTTATGCTGGTGTCTTCCTTTAAGGCCACCCTCCCTGTTTGGATTAGCTAACCCTTGCAAACAAGATTTGAAGCTGGTCGACCTTCTGTACACCTGAGATGACCATATTAAGGATAATAACACTCTGCCTCATCATAAAGATCCAATAGGGAAAAAAAAGCCTGGTGTTTTGCCGTGTTTAATACAAGCATCCATCAGTGTAAGATTTACAGCGGTGAAGGGCAAAGGCTGATTTTTAAATTGAAACAGAGAGTCATAAACAGGGGGCGACTACTTGAGGAACAGAAATAATGCCTTCTTTCCACTTACTTTAAGAAAATTAAGATTTTGAGATGGAGAACTGGCGCTAAATGGTCTGACATACTGCAGTGCGCGTGAGGTCATGGTGAAATAGTGCGGACGAGAACTTCAAGTCCTCCAAAACAAAACAGTAAAACTGTAAGCGGACCTATAAATGAAATGTGCCTTTCTGTCTTTGCTTCTTTGCTTCATCTGTCTCTCTTCACTCAGCAAACACAGGCAAAGGCTTACACATGGGCACACGCACACGTTCACTCACAAGCACGCGCACAAGCCACAATGACACATCCCAGTGAGTCTTTTAGCTTTTCTTGAGACAATAATAAAACCCAGTGCCAGGAAAAAAAAAAGAAAAGAGAATGACCAGTAAAAGAGACGTGGAAATCATCATTTTTCTTACCTTCCTAAGTTTTCCTGCATCTGTGTCTTTTTGGACAAACAGCATTTAGTTTATTCTTCCATTAAAACCATGCGGGCACTGAAGCCATATTGTCTGGTTAAGGTAGTTAAAAGTAAGAGAGGTTTACAGTTGAATTATTTTCAGCTTGTCAGCGGTGTTAAGACAGCTGGAGGCCTTTTTCAGAAAATGGTCTATGTATATTTAGCATGTCAAACTCTATTTACTCTGGAGTGGAGGAGTAATTATGGTGACAAGACTTTGTTAGTAAAAATCAGGTGATTGCTGTGACTGCATCAGCGATGTAATAGGTTTGTAGGCTGAGGCTGTTGTTTCACCTGCGCACAGCTGAGACTCAACCAGTGCTTCTCCAATCATGTGTTTCCTTTCTTACACTTGTTACTTTGACTGTATAATGCATTCACACTTACATACTTGTAAGCGAATGCCCAGATGGTGTATTCTTACTGGTCAAAAAATGTGGAACACTTCTCCACCTCGTGTTTACCATCTTACAACTGGAAAACAAAGCAGTTGTGACAGGCCTGAAAGAAACTAAGTACAACAGATGAACAGTATCTGAAAGACAAAAAGAAATGTTAGCAGACCTGACAAAGGACCCGGTAGATGCACCCGGGCCTTTAGTTGTTCCATCTACTGTTCACCTAATCAGAAATGGTCCCATTTGAAGGGTGGCTGTCAAAACGCCATTCTTAAGGAAAGGGAACGTATTAGCTAAATTATGCATTGTTACTAAAATCTGATCTGGCAGCAGATATATTTAAATGAAACGATTTGTCCTGGATGACTGTTCAAGCCTTCTACAATTTAATTCTCATTATTTTGTCCAGTGAAGCCAACCAGTGAAAAGAAAACATCCTTTTTTTCTGGACTTCACACATTAATGCTGTGAATTGTGATGAGTCATGAGCTACTACGTCACTGACGTTCTGGTTTCCTGTACGTTAAGCATTTATGCATTAGCTAACTTTAGGATCCGTATAGTCATTTAACATAAAGTCAGCTCATATTGTAAAACAACTTCTTACCAGTATTACCTGTTTCTAAATGACTGAGTTTTTTTCACAGGAACACCGAAAAGCAGCATAAAAGTTTGATATTTTAATACAATAATGTGTCAGACCTACACTGGAAGCAGCATCTACGTCCATGTATCTATGCTCTTCCTTGATTTGGAACAGCCTATGTTCATTTTTGTGACAGACCAGAATAAATCAAGACAAGTCCAGGCCTTATCAGTGCTGCTGACATGCTGCTGATGCATGGCAGACATTTGGTAAAGGTTACACCAACAGGCCCACTAGTGGCCTGATGACAAAAATTACATGTGACTGTCTGAATGAACTTTGACACTCGCGAGCCAGACATTTTTACATCAAGTGGCCACTTGATTTCCAGGGAAACGTAGAGAAAGGAGAACCAGGGAATCGGCCTAAACTGGCTGAACTTACAGAAGACCCATGCATGTGATTTCTTATGTATAAAAAATGTTACTTTTATGTGTGTACTCACTTCTCTCCGCATGCTTTTACTGTTGTATTCTGGCTGCCTCTTAGCACGAATCACTGGATGATTTGATGACCTTCCATGACTTGAGTATTTCTGCTGCAGACTATCACAGGTATACAGTATTTCATGAATGCCACTGCTGATCTCACAGAAAAGAGACACAGGCCTGTAATTCTTCACCTGTGTGAGGAATGATAATGATTCTGGCCCTGGCCTTGGGTTAGCCTTGCCTAGCTTAGCAACGGTTACCACTGAGCTCCAGACAGCAGGGCAGACTGGAAGGCTCTGGAGCCAGGTTGGCCCACATGCGGACGTGCACCCTGTCTGTCCCTGTTCTTACATCTATACCCTTTACCCAGCCTCCCCCTAAAGAAGGGAATTGGAGGATTTGTCATCAACACACAAACACACACAGGTTTTCAAACCCCCTGCTGACACTCAGTGGAATGCACGACTGTTTATGAACACAAAGGGACAGTATGGACACCCAGATAACCAGATGTTGGGCTTAATAGAGAGCACTTAGGAAAATTATTCCTGTTGTCTGTATTCATGAGAGGTGGAAAATAACATTTAGCAAAGCATCTTTGTGACATGGGCTTACCAAATATTTAACTGTATTTTTGTCATCAGTAGTATTTGTTATGTTTCTTAACCCTTTAGCATACACACAGTAGAAAAGCACACATGAAAAAGTCAATACCAGCACACAATGTCGTGAAAGCACCCACATCGCCCCACCTAACACAAATCACTAATGAATCACAAGGAGAATTAGACTGTGATGTGTCTGTACTGTTATTCCAATACAGAGGGCGCTCTGCTTACCGGTGCAAACAAACATTTTTCTGTGACGAACATAGAAGTGTAAAAGATAGATGGATCCGAGTCTGAAAAGTGAGGTTAACATTCAAGTTATTAAAACTTATTTTTTAATACCCATCAGGAGGGCAAAATGGCAGTGATGAAACACACTCATCCCAAGGGTTCATAACCAGATTTCACTAATCAATGGATGAAGTCACTGTGGATACATCTATCTTTGCCCAATCTATGACTACAAAAGATTCCTACTGACATCCGGCCTCCGAGGTGCTTATTTCATCGTCATGCGTGACCTTCCAAAGAGAGGCTATCAAAGACGATGCGATTGTTCCTAGAAAGTAAATGTTAGGCTGATCTCCTCCTCATTCTTTAATACAGGTCTGTACTCCAGTGATGTTACAGTCAATGCAAAAGTAATAACCAAGACAGAAAAGTGGACTGTCTGGTCGAAGTAACCCTTTGACTGTAATTTTAGATACATCTGGAATGGTGCAAAAAAATTTAACATTATTTAAAACATTGTGATTCCTGGAGTTTAGTATAAGTCAGGACTAAGTGTGCCATGTTTTGAATTCCCATCTTGCCCATCTTGTGGCCCGTTATTCAAGTTATTATGGCCTTTGATAAAAACAAATGTCTTTGTTGTTTTGCAATGTGAAATTATATGAAAAAGAGAGTACATCTTTTTTCAGTTCTAGGGATTTACGTATCAGGACATAGTAAAATAAAATAAAAAAGTCTGTATAACTTTATCAGTCTGTCACATTGTTGTGGAGGAATATTGACCTACTCCACTTTGGCATGTTATTTCAGTTCTTTGAAGTTTGCAGGCATCTTTTACGCACAGCTTTCTTAACGTCCCACCACAGAAATCATTTAGGTTTAGGTGTGAAGTTTGTCTGGACCACTGCACCACCTTGATTCTTTCTTTTTTTTTTCAAAACTAAACAGAGGTTTCTGGCAAAACTTCACCTGATTCCAAGGTGTATGGAGTAGAACAATTGTCTAAAGTGGTCGAAGCTCCAGGAAGATTACTTCATCTGTGTGTTTCAGCCTGTAGCCTTCAATGAAGGTCACAGAGGTGAAGGCCACAGGCAAAAACGTGTCTGTTAAGTAATAAAGCAATTCTGTATACTTCAAGTATTTCTGGAGCTTGTCACGTTCAGTCAGTCTGTTGTAGATTTGCTGCTGTTCTTGGGCTCATTGTCTTGTTGCATGACCCAATGTCAGCCAAACTTTAACTGCTAGACAGATGGCTAGAATACGCAATAACTGTAAGGTGTCCAGGTCCTATGGCTGCAAAACAAGCTCAAATCATCACCCCTGCAACACAGTGCTGGATAGCTGGTATGTTTGTGATGATATGCTGCGTTCGGTTTTCTCCAAACGTGGTGCTGTGCATTATAACCAAACGTCTTCACATCTGTCCAAAGGACATTTCTCCAGAAATCTCGTGGTTTGTTCAGATGCAACTTTGCAAACTGTTCACATATGTTCTTTTAAAGAGAAGGGACTTCCTCTTGGCAATCCTTAAAAACAAGCCAAACTTTCGTCTTCTAATCATACCATCAAGAATTTTTTACATTTAACATGTTAAGTGGACCCTGTAGAGTCTGAGACGTAGGTGTTGGTTTTTTGCATTTTCTCTGAGAACTGCATGGTCTGGGGTCTTGGGGTGAAGTTTCCTGGGACATCAACTCCTGGGAAGATTTGCAACTGTCTTGAATGTTTTTCCACTTTTGAATAATTTTTCTCACTGCACTTCAAATAGTTTGAAAATTACTTTCGAACCCTTCTCAGATTAATTGGCAGCAACAGTTGTTACTATAAGATCTTTGCTGATGTTGTCCTTCCTTGGCATTGTGTTAACACACATCAGAATGCTCCAGACCAGCACACTGCCAAAACTACTGCTTTTACAGAGGTACTCACACTTCCTGATGATTTTCATATCCTTTGTTAATCTTTGTGATAAATGGT
>VOQK01001783.1:37372-47893 GCA_015052645.1 Benitochromis conjunctus
CACACACACACACACACACACATATATATATATAATTGAGATGAACTAATCAGTTATTAGACTGTCCATTAACTTGTGGGGTTATGACAGCGGAAAGCCCTTAAAATAAAACAAAAGGAGGACTAAGTCTGTATGCCAAATATCTTGGGCAGGATACTATCCTCAATTTGCTATGAATGTTAGACAGAAAGCACTTAAGCATAGAAAAAGGGGCTTGTATAAATGGGTGAATGAGGCATGTATAAAGCGCTTTGAGTCCATCAGTACTCCAAAACCATCACCACGACCTTAGTGAGCTGTCTGTGAAAATTGTCACGAGTCTGTGCTTTCTGCATCTTCAGGGAAAACATAGTTGATATACATGCAGCCTAATACAACCATATTTGGAAAACAGGAAACTCAGCGGTCAATGGGATGTGGTTCTTAGATAGACAGGCCTTTCCTTTCTTCCTTATTATCACTTTTTTTAAACTGTTTTTTTTATTTGTATTTTTTTACAGCATTAACTGTAGTTAATTAAGTTAACACTAATGCTACGTCCTCTGTTGTACTTTATCTAATGTAAAAATAAGTGTTGTATAATTACATAATGAGCGGACGTCCAGATAAGAAAACTACGTCATTGCTTTTAATTGTCAGAAGAAGTGATGATAAAACTTATCAGCTAGGCTACCATTATTTAAAGCACATGTTAAAAATAATGTTTCATAGTAGCAACAAAGTTCATATTAAAGTTCTGCTACCGCCATTATCTTAGAGGAAAACACGCAGGAAAACACGCAGACTCCCTCATTCTTTAAACGCAGTTAAAGTTATGAGGGGATGCCGTTTGACAGGTGCACTTCATGACAGCCGCAGCACGCTCCCACTAAAGGATATACTTACACAACGTGAAGAAACGGGTGTTCAGGGGAGCTTTGGCTCTGGAAAGTTGGAGTTTGGAGAAGCAGGCGTTGACGAGGTACTCCAAAAGCGAACAGTCCAAATGACCCTCGTCAATTTCAAAGCCTTACCATTTAAACTGCGGACTATTGCGCGAGGGTGGAGCTGTACGAGGGGACCCTCCTCCTCCTCCTCCAGCTGCAGCATCGTCCAGTTGCAGGCTGCATCTTTCAGCGGGGCTGCGGAGGCAGCGGACATGCGCACTGCGGACACCAGCAGGTTCGAGGAGTCACAGGGATGTGTGAGATGAATGAAGAGGCGCTGAATGGAGTAGAGAGTGCTGCTGACAGAGAGGCAGAGGCTTAAAAGGTCATATATAACAGTCAACAGTAAAATGGAAAACACCATAACTCCCTAATCTCCGTGCTCACTGTTCCAGCACAAAGACATCATGTCTGTGTGTAGGACTAGTGCACACACGGGCTGTGAGATCAGGTTATGGTTGTATAATAAAGCGGCGTGTAATACAGTCCTGAAATACTCTCATCATTTTTTTTTATATCTTGAACTTTAATGCAGCTAACGAATCCAGTACCTTTAAATCCTCAACATTTATGCTACGAAACTATTTTAGATGTTAATGTACAACACGTTTATACATGTCACATATTTATTATTATTATTTATTATCCAAATTAATTACAACTTTCCGTTAAAATGAGCTACATCATGAGCCACACTACATTAAAATACCCGTAATAATAATCAAGCCTATGTAACACAGCAAGGTTCATTCTACGTCTTGGTTATGAGTCTACTATAAGAACATTATTCAGATTAATAGACGTCATAATTCCGATTAACTCAAATTCTCACACACTTGATATTTTAGTGTCAGTGATACTGTGTTAAATTAAATAATAACTTGTTTTTTAATGATTAAAATGCGATAATGTGTACAAAATTAGATAACCAAACCTTCATATTTTAAAAGTAACTGCAGTTTATATTACAAAATATAAAAGAAAATGTGTTATAGTGTTACCTTACCAAAGGGAACATCCTCACCTCTTCCTCCTGTCCAAACAATGAGTTCAGTTACTTTATATTCTTGTAAATGGACAAGCCAGATGTGTAATTGTAGGTAAACAGCATGGCTCAACTTGACTGTATGTGTTTATTCTTTATGCATCATCAGAGATTTTAGGAACATTTCCTGACTTGATTTGTTGTTTCCATTAATTAAATGATAAAAGCTGGACCCACAATAAACACAGTCTACAATGGCTGTAGGAGTGAATGTGTGGGGTGGAGCTGTATGTCCATCTGTGGCAGTAGATTTTCAGTGTAATTAAAATGTATTTCTATGTACATTGCCCGTACAAAAACCTTTAAAACAACATTTACAGGTGTCATGTTTCACAGAATTTATTCAAGTGCAATCAAGAAAGTCTTGACAATGTAACTGCAGTCTAATAAAATATTATTTCAAATTGCAATCTGGGCTCCCCCCCTCCCCTATTTTGTACTATTTATTTCCATACACCTCTGAGTTGAATCTAATAAGGCACAACAGTGGGGAAAAAACTAAACAGGAGTCATAATTATAAAACTGTGTGCTTCAGTCCTACACTTGTAGGGTTTAAAGATTACGCAATGCGTTCCCACTCCTCATAAGGAAAACCAGCTGTCCCCTGCATAGGAATCCCCTTTTACTGTAACCTCTCTGGAGAGTTTCCCTCCAGTACATAACTCATAATTCTCATAATGAATGTGAGTTTCTTTGTGTGTGTGTGTGTGTGTGTGTGTGTGTGTGTGCACATCTCATCCTTCTGTTGCTACACACACTGCAAACAGCTCCTCCCCTATCCTTCTGCATCCCTCCTGTGTGCAGCTTCTTTCCAATGGAACTTCCTTTATAAGGACACTTTTCTGTTTGTCCTAGTAAATCAACCTGCTGGTTGATAACTGCGCCAGAGACATAGCACTGTGTTGGTGTGTGTCTGCTTGTGTAAAACTGATGACAGACCTAAGACCAACATTAAGGGCCTTCAGGTTCCCTCTGGCCAACATCAAGGAGGTGGGGTGGCATTCATGGAAAAGGACCACGGGTTGAAAAACTCAGCACAGACAGGCAGTGGGAGGGATGAAGAGCAAAGAGGAGGGAAAGAGGAACAGATACACTGAACAGAGAGGTTGCAGTGTGTGCCATATAAGGAGAGTGGCGTCTGTATGGAATCTCTGCAGCTTTCTGTGTTACTTTCAAAGTCTAGCACAGGCAACCACCTCAGACTCCAGTGACTAAATATGGTCCAACAGCAACGGGGTTGTTCAAACAAAGTTACTCCTATGGCTTCAAACTCTAACTCTATTTACCTGCAGTTAGCTGTGACAGGCAACTGGTTTATAGATTCTGTTTAGTGCACATAAGAGAAAGACTTGCAGTACGATGCATTTCTTGTTACTTGTAGTGAGATAAAATATGAAATTAGCAATTTGCAGCTTGAGGCTAATGTATTTGAAATAAGTACACGGAGACTTGGGATTTCCTCTGAACTAAACAGTGCATAACAGGATCATTTTCTAGAGTAAGAGTCATGATGACGCATAAAAGCAGAAGGAGAGAAATTAAAAAACTTTTTTGTATTTGTATTGAAAGTTAATCTGTTCTAAACTTTGTCCTGACACACCTTTAAGGAGGAGACAGTGGGAGTGAACATGGATTAAAACCTATGAGTGAATGACGGCAAAATCCCACTCCAAATCAATGAAACCTAAGCAGGATTTTCACATTACCATCAAATCTTAATCATCTGTAATTTATTTACAAAATGCAAATCAATTACATGCAGCAAGTGAATTCAAGCGCCATATTTAAGCATATTTTAGCTCACTGTTTATAGTAAACCAGCCAGAATGGCTAAAGCAATTGAGCATGTACATGAGGAGGATTCCCTCGAAGCAATAAAAACAACACGAGCTGTCATAATAAGATCTCGTACATACAGCACGTTTCATGTTTTTTCTTCACCTTCATGTCCATAGATGGTCATGTGTTGGAGAGAAAACATGTTTATGGATATGTTTGACCCCCAAGGAATGCAATTGCATTCTAATTTAAGCACAGAGGCAAACATCAGTTCAGTCTGCAGCAGTCAGAGGATCACTGCATTTAATACTATTTATACAGCTGCCTGTTTTGCATACAACTAATTTATACAGTGGAGGGGAATTGCTACCAACTATGGGGCAAACTGCCAATTGAACAATCATGTCATTGTTCAACTTGAGCAGCTTATAAAGCCGTTTTAAAGAGAACGGTTATATCAGATGTTAATGAACTAGGAACCCGAGTGCCTCAGCTTTAAGGACAAATCAGGTTTGTAAAAGTATGTAAATTCAGACATTTTCAGATGAACAAAGATGTAGCACTATTTTTGATACTTGGAAACAATAAATGAGGACACCGTAGAACATTAAGCACTTCCGCAGGCTGCACTAAATGTACATCAATCAGTTTGTGGCCACACTCAAGAAAATACACCATGTGCTCGGTATTATGACTTCACTCTTTCAGTAGATGAATCTGAGACCTATGATCAGCAGAAACAAATGTGTATAACCTAAAAATAATTTAGACATAGAGCAGGTTACAAATGGTTTAAACAGTGCAACTAAGTGCCCAACATCAGAAATCAGGATAAGAAACAAAAGGCTAACCTCAGTTAGAAAATTAGGGCTTTAAGTCTGAGATAAAAATCTCATGTTCCTTAAAATGGTGAGAAATGAAGTGAAATGCAAAAAGTATGGGCTTATCCTGTCTTCCTTCTTTCACCCCAACTGGTCACAGCAGATGGCCGCCCCTCCCTGAGCCTGGTTCTGCCGGAGGTTTCTTCCTGTTAAAAGGGAGTTTTTCCTTCCCACTGTCGCCAAAGTGCTTGCTCATAGGGGGTCATATGATTGTTGGGTTTTTCACTGTATGTATTATTGTAGGGTCTACCTTACAATGTAAAGTGCCTTGAGGCGACTGTTGTTGTGATTTGGCACTATATAAATAAAAATTTAATTGAAAATAAAATTGAATTGAATAAAATTGAATTGATGCAGTGCATAATTAGCGTAGGATCTGGGCTACACACAGTATACGAATAGATATAATAAAGTTTTGTTGATTTACTGTTGTTGTTCTGTTATCGTTAGGGTCAGATAAAGTAAAATTATCAAGTTGATAAGGACCTCATTGCCTTTTCTCTTAAGCTGCAGAGAGGAAATGAGAAAAAGAAGTAGACAAGAACGAGAGAAGCTACAGAATGAAGTCTGGAAGATGCATTATACCTCAGTTTAGGTATCATTTATATAAGCAGATGTGGACCAATTCACAATAGTAAATACAATTAGACCAACTCAAGGGCACGACTTTGGGTCATGGGTGGGTTTAGTTTCAGACAACAATACAATGGCCGCTTAAACGCTGATACAATCACAGGAAAGTAACTCGATGTTATTTTGGTCAATGTTGAGGAGCAGCTACAGAATGTAAACTGCCCTGTGTTGAAAACTGTAAAAGAGAAAGTGCTCGCATTCACAATGAATAAGTCTTGTAAATTTGGAAACCCTGCAACATTTTATATCAATGTACAAGCTGTACGATCGCCTCGGAGGCCCGTTTTAATGCATGCATCTTAATTAAAGTGCACTTGCTGTGGTCTCTGCTATATTTGCAACTTTCATGCTCAAGGCCCTGCTCTGAATATCTTCAAATTGCTTGAAATCGAAATCATCAATGCTATAAGTTCTTTTAGGAGGCATACAGCTCTTCATTTTACAGTGTCACATGTCCATCCATTTATCTCCTTAGCTGTTTTTTCAGGGTTGCAGTGAGGCCAGATCCTATCACAACTGTCAGAGTGTGAGATGTGGTGTATATGCTGGGTAGGACACATGAAAGCACAGGGAGGCCCCAGCCAACCAACTAGACTCAAACCTAGTACTGTTGGGCTGCATGTTAGAAATGACTGAAAAAATAGAAAAGATGTTTAATCCTATGAAAACAGCAGACTTCAGTTTTGTCTGTGGTGACACTGCCACCACATGGTGCAGTTGGAATCAACAGTTGAAGCTGGTGAATAAAAATAAAGATTTTTTTATTTCTGACACTG
Organism: Benitochromis conjunctus; assembly: GCA_015052645.1. NCBI lineage: Eukaryota > Metazoa > Chordata > Actinopteri > Cichliformes > Cichlidae > Benitochromis > Benitochromis conjunctus. The sequence goes on from VOQK01001783.1 coordinate 43,414, forward strand.
TTAAAAATCAGTCAAAAACATCACATATTTACAAACTGAAACATCAAATACATCACAAATGTGATCGCAATCCTTTAACTCAACTATGACAAAAACAATTAGGATTACTAATTATTAGGATTACACTGTGACTAATATAAATAAAGTGTGACAATAAATTCAAAATGTAAAAAAGGCCACAAAGATCATTTGGCAATTTATAACAATGACACAAAGATTACTGAGCTAATAAGACATTATATACTTCACGCTGTAACGGCTGAATAACTACAAGAACAGAACCGAGGTACAGCATAGTAAGTCACTGCTGTATCATTAAACTTTAGGCATCAGTTCCAGGAGTGTTAATGGCAGCAGCCCCTCGCAGAAACACCTTCCCTCCATTATCACTGCTGTTCAGAAAGTGGGACACTAAGCCATATAGAAGAGGTCTGCAAAATAAAAAAACAAAAGAATTTTAATTAACATTTCATTAGAGAAGAAAAATGGATGACAGATAGTAATTATTTTATATTGTATGCCTTTCAGTTTTTCCCGGCGGTGCATGGAGATAAGTGCTCTTCTTTTTTTAAAAATTAGAATAAATTCCCAAGTCATCAAGCCAGTGTACAATCCTTTATTGCACATGTTGAGTCATGTGATTCCTCAGGGACAATCTGAGGATGTTTCCTTAAAACTGTGAATTGAGACAAACACTTCCAGGTATTTCAAAATGAAACTATGATGAGGATTCATGGGGACACTGTGAAATTGTTACGCCCACGCTGAACATTCCTCAAAGAGTTCAGCGAATTTTTTAACATTATGTCCAGGAGCAGATTGTACTGGTATTTCTCCAATCCTGCTTTCTACACTTACACTGACTTGGAGGTTGGATCCTCAGCGACTTTCAGCTCATTCGCCAGGAACTGTCTGTCCAAAGGAACTTCGGGTTGGCCCGACTCTGAGAAAACAAACAGTGCTGAGAAATAGTCACTTTTCTCAACAATAGTTGCTGGTTATGATGATGGCCACTGGAATCTCAAAATACAAACAAGCACCATGAGGCAAGTGTAATACCTCCACTTTTACATGAACATGTGTGCTGATTTCACCCACTCACCACAAGCTGATCACTCTACAATAACATGTAATGACTCACTCACACACATTAAAAACTTTATTAAGTACTGGTTTGGATGTCTTCTGCCTTCAGAATTGCTTTAGTAACACAGATTTAACCAGGTGCTAGAAATATTCCTCAGAGATTTTTGTCCATTTTTAGATGACAGCATCACACATCTGCTGCTCCTGAACCTTTGATACAAGGCACGGTGAATCCATACATGTTTGTGCCAAACGGTGATCCCACCATTTGAATATTAGAGCAAAAATAAACTCATTAGACCAGGCAACTTTTGTTTCTTTTTCTTTCATACTTTGTCCTCCAATTTTGGTGAGCCTGTGTGAATTGTTGCCTCATTTCCTTTTCTTAGCTTACAGGAGTGGCACTAGGTGTGGTCTTCTGCTGTTGTAGCTCATCTGATTTCAGGTTTGATATGTGCAAAGAAATGCTCTTTTGCATAACTTGGATGTAACATGTAGTCATTGAGTTACTATTCTAAGCAGCTCAGAGCAGTCTGGCCTTTCTTCTCTGACCTCTGGCATCGACAAGACATTTTCACTTAGAAAACTGCCACTCACTGAATATTTTCTCTTTTTAGACTTTTGAACCCTTTTCTTCTTTTTTTTTTCATGTCTGTGAACCCTACAGATGTTTTTGTGGGAAAATCCTAGTAGATCAGCAGTTTTTGAAATACTTAGACAAGCCTGTCTGGCATGTCTGGCTACGCGACATTCAAAATCACCTTTCTTCTGATGCTCAGTGTGAACCTAAACAATTTGCAGGTCTTGACCAAGTCTACATTTTTAAGTCCACTGACTGGCTGCCATGTGATTGGCTGAGTATATATTTGTGTTGACAAGCAGTTGCAGTTGTTACCTAATAAATCATAATCATAATAAAAGTAGTTACAGTCGTTAAAGTTTGTAAAAAACAAATGTTGCACTTGCACTTTTTTGTCCTCACCCACCTGCAGTCAGCACAGACGCTGTGTACCTGTACTTGTTGAACTCCAGGTACTCCCGGATGAGCTCGTTGATGACCAGGTTTTCATGGGACAGGGGCGGTCGCGGTTCACGCTGGTCATCCAGGGCGCTGAACACCTCCGCTCGGATGCGAGCCTTCAGCTGGCCCAGAACACCGCGGGACTCCAGCGTTTCCCTCAAAGCTAAAATATTCACATTTTTAACGGAACAGCAAAAGGATAATACACTGGAAAACTAAACAACCCCTCAGGGTAAAATGAATCTGTTTAGTCGTAAATCTAGCTAACGAATGAAAGACAAATGTTTTTGTACGACGTACTCCGTACAAACAATTACCAATTTAACATATTCTTGGTATTTTTAAAGCTATAGACTACTTCGATAACAACTCATATTCATGTCAAAATCTTTAAAAAACACTCTTTAAATCGTATTAATTCTCAACCATCAATCTGTTCCTATTTTTATGGAAATGTTTATTACATTTCCTCCCCCTATGCTAACTAGCCTAATTCTAAACTAGCTAGCTAGCAGCTGTTAGCGTTAGCGATCAGCGAAAATTTCATGAAAAAACTAGATCAAATAAAGTATATTACGTGTTTAGCTATGCCGAATCCAATTATAGGTTTTGACAATAAAGACGGCAATGGGTGGATTTATGTTTAATATATCCCTGAAACCACTGCCATTTAGGTAACTGACTTATTCAACTTTTGAATGGAGGCTGGTAAGGATGTTTCTGTGTTTTATAGTTTGCCAGTGTTCGTAGCTTTTCGCTAGCTTGTAAAATAACATCTAACATTGTCTGGGTTGATCTGAGACCGCATTAAGTACTAGTTAGGATACAAAATAATGCTAACGCGAGTGAGCTCTTACCACACTTTAGTTCTGTGATGGTCGCCATTGCAACAAGTGTAAACGAACAGCTGTCTGTATGCTACTCTTCATAGACGTCTGCCATCTAGTGACTGAGTTTGGTAACTTCAACTAAGTTGTGTGAATTTAATATTTGACATCCATCTTTCCCTGGTTTTTATAAGCTCAGTTCTGGTTACATGCAGCAATCCACGGTAAGTCTCACACTGAATGAGCTATGCACTGACTCTAATACAAAAATGTGGATGTGAATAAAAACTACACACATAACTTGACACATGAGGAAGCAAAAGTTTTTGTCTCGTTTAAAGAAACAATCCTAAACGAGACAGAGTCAGGCATTCTTGCCACACTAATATTCTTTGATATAATAGACATAATCTCATTCGACACCATCCTGTGTATTTATTTAAAGTTGCCTTAATTGTTCCGTAGCACTTCTTCAATCTGTTTTCACTTGTTTGTGAAAGCACCTACCCTAGTATACTTAAGAATGCAAAGTCAGACGTAACCATTGAGTCAAATAAATTTTATTTTCCAGCATGTATGGAACAAAAGCCATTAACAGTAAAAGGTCAGTGAAAATGATCAAGCTTGTTATAAAAAGTATAAATATAATATAATCCTCATAATTTTAAGGACAATTAATACATTTTGTCAAATGGTATAAATAAACACTTGGCTTTCTCTTAGAATATATTGTCTAAACCAGTAAGACAAAACAGTAAATGCTTCTTCTCCTTGAAAAGTTCATAGGGTTCATTCTTTGAATAGAGAGTAAAAATCAACATGTCAGCACCATAAAAAATAAAACAAACAAACACAGATTTTTATCTTCTCCGTGTGTGTATGGCCTGGGCCTGTGTGGTAGACGCTGAGAGACAATCACACAGAGATTTATCACCATTGTTTTCATGAGGCATTCTCTTCATTCATGGTGGTTTTCACTACCGGTGTCAGGTTAAATCTGACCAGAAAGGACTCTATTGACTTTTTTATGTGTTTACTTTGACAGAAATAAACAAAGGCCACAACATAGTTGGACGATTGCTAATGTGTTGGCTCACTTCAATGTTTTCCTCATTTTCCCTGACATATAAAAAAACTTCAAATTGGCTGCCCCAAGCTCAGATTTTGAATGCTGTACAAACCTCATTTCCCCATCCTTTGCCAAAGTGAACCTTTTGAAGGTTAGTGTGTCAGAGAATTTCCTGACCCAGTTTCTGAGACAAGAAGACAAAATTAGACTTCTATCATTTTAAAATTATAAAATTGCCTCTTCTTTGGTATACAAGGCTAAAAAAGAGTGAGTAAACATCCATATTTAAGCCTGAGAAAACATAAAAAAATACACACTTAGAAATCTACAAAAATAATATAGCTTCCATTCTTGGAGAGAATGAAAATCCTTAAGATTTGTGGTACCCTTTCATTCCAGCCTTTGGCTTAATCCTTTTTATGGAATAAACTGACTCCATTAATCGATATACAGCATTTATAGCTTGGAGACTCAAAT
>VOQK01001783.1:65172-90139 GCA_015052645.1 Benitochromis conjunctus
TTTAAAAATTTTTTTTTTTTTTTTTTTACTTCAGGTTATTCGAATATTCTGCTATTCTGCAAAAATCCAAAGAAAGTGATATTAATGCTCATTTTTTCTCACCAACCCAACAATGAGCCAAACTAGCTAACAGCTAACAGCTTAGAAATCACTACAATAATTTCACAATCCACTAATAAATGCAGCAACCAAAAAAATGGCAAAAAACACTGAGCAATGTTGGAGTAAAATACGGTTAACATTTTGCAGGACATTGAAATGATGGAAAAACCTTCACTTGATGCAGGGGAGTAAAACTGCCACCAAGCACTTTTTTTCTGGTTAATATTAACAAATGCTGTCTTGCTTACTAAAACAAACGCATGAGCCGAGGATGCTGACAGCCATTCTTTTAATGGCTGCGCGTGTCACCAGATGCCCCTAGTGGAACCACGGAACCTCATTCTCTTCTATTAGCTGCAACTGTCAGTGCTAGTGTTTTCCACAGAGCACAGATTTCATGTGATCTAATGTAATGCGGTCAATGGTTTTATAAAAAAAAACAACAACCAAAAACCAGCTCTGATTCTGGGAATTCCCTGGCTGCAGACACGAATATGACTTGGCTCTCTTCTCTTTATAAAAGTGACACATGTACGCCGCATGCCACACTGTCTTATATACTTTCCTGTTTTCTCCAAAAAACAAACAAACAAGCAAAAAAAAAGAGACTAACTTGGTTTAGACATGCTGGCTATCTGTCTGTGCTCAGAGGAGGCACGCATCTGCCTGTGAACCACTGTAATTGGTCCCTCACTGAGTGGTTGGCCAAGTGAGACGTCACTTCACCATGCCAGCTCATCACCAAGTGGGGAGAAAGCGGATTTAGGTTTCATAATGAGCACCACATTGGTTACCCCGGGACGAGCCGCAGCGCTGTCCTGTTATAAAACTGCTGGTCCGTCAGTTATATAACTTTTTTTTCCCCCCATTAACAACCTGAAGCACTTTGTGTAAATAGACTCAATATTTTTATGCTAATATAAACAACATTCTTGTTGCAGTGATGATGAAACATTTATTCTTTTGTTCATTCATTTTCACCAACACATTTGATGCTCGCCAGCCCATCAGGGAAAGAGAATATAAATAGGCACAAACTTACAGTCACACATATGGGGAATTTAGAGTCTCTGCTCTACCTGACTTGAATGTGTTTGGGAAGTTGGAGGGAAAGCCGTAGATACAGTAAAGAGGGGATGTGAACAACATGCCAACTCAAAACACACAAATGTCAAAGAATGTTGTGCGCTTTAGAACCGAAGCTATTGTAATTAGCAATACTTTAGTTAACTGAGTAACTTCTTTAATAGTTTTCAACGCAATTTTATTCTGCGTTAAATGAATGTTTGTTTTCTTAACGTAGAACCAGCAATATTGGCCCGATGTATTCATTCACTACTTTATATACATAGCATGGCAGTGCTGTTAGCAAAAGACTTTGAGCCTTTTAATGCTTGTGGTTGCACGCGCCTGAGCAATGTTAGTCCAGCTCTCTCTTAACTCAATTTTGTGGTCTTAGCCAACTAAACTCTAAATGCTTTAATACTGCGTTTAGCAACTATTGGAGATTTAAGATTACCGTCAAGTGAAATTTGAGAAAAAGATGACATTTTTGTGCCACAGTTAATCTTCCAGTTACGTAACAGTAGATTACAGTGCCGGTGAATGGTAAAAATGGATTTGTGGGACAGCCCAGCATGATATAAATATTGAACAAATGCAAAAGTCAATAACTTCAACTGTTATTTAATACACTGAACTTTTAAAAGTATTTTCTTCTGCCGCATATGGGAACAATTTCTATTAACTATGTTAAACTAGGCGTTGCTGGTGATCATAAAGATAAAATAGTTAGCTAGAGGATGCTAAAAGGCTACTGAGCAGGGAGAATTAGTTGATCAACACTGGGGATGAATCAATATAAATTAATGTATTTTATATATTAATTTGAGCCATTACTCAGTTCAACTTATTGACTGCTGCAGGAGTTAAGTAAGACTTATGACTAAGGGACTACTTAACACCATATCTATTAGGCACACTCTATGTTAGCGTGCTGTACCAAGCCCACGGGAAAACCCTTCTTTTTTTTTGGTTCTTTTGCTCCTAAGCACATATGATCACGTCAGCCCCAGTCCAAACCTTAACATCAAACTGGCCTTAGGTCAGCATACGAGAGCAAGATCGCTCTTATTCCTAGCTTTCCGCTCTGTCAAACCATAAGCCCATCTGTTTGTAGGAGTCAGTGGGTGGAACTAACTTCATCACTAGGCCTGAATCAAACCCCGACCTTATAATTACATGGGAAGTGTGCAGTGCTGGGGATGGAATAGGAGCTTTACGTCATGGCATTACTGATTATAGTCGGTGTCATGTGTGTACTTTACATCCGTACTGACCACGATTCGTTCGTGGGCTGACTGACTTGGGCGAAAGCGTTCCCATACACTAACTTGAGTTTAAGGGCAACAAAACAAACTGGTCAGAGCAACAAGAGCACAGTGTTCCCTTCCCGCACCCAGGGACTGGTTGGCGGTATGTGGCTAGAATCAACATCTAGAAAATTATATCCTTTAATAAAGATAAGTCTGGCACGTAGATTAAAAGATTGGAGACATGTTCCTAATGTGATTTAGGAGTTTGTTGTCTGACACCCCCCTCGGTGTTAGAAATTAAATATTCCAAATAAGGGACCTTTTTTGACATGTATCCTTTTGATACAAGCGACGTCTCAGTGTATATTTAGCACAAACACGTGTTGGTATTTACTCAAGAGTCTGAAAAGACCACAGGTGGGTAAAGCTGTCTGACTTGGAGTGTGAGACTGAGCAGAACCTGTATGAGGCTACAGAGAGAGAGAACACTTTGTGCAGTACGCAAACTTATTTTACTCTGTGGGTGTGGGCTCTGCACCCTCGCATAGCATTGTACTTTCTATCACTCTTGCTCAGGATAAACAGCATTTTAAACTTGCCATGCCACCCATGTTGAGCTGTACTCCTCTTCTCCTTTGCCTTCTCATCCAAGTTAAGTATCATTTAAGATGTACTGAAAATGAGTGGGATCAATGTTCTCAGAAACATTCAGGGACTTTTCTATCAACAAAGGCTAAAGCATTTCTCTGATTGCACGCTGGGCCTTATTTTCTATAAATAACGTTCTACCGCTCACTCTAGTCACCCCCGTGATCTGAGTCGTGGAGGCCAGTATGGTTTGCTTCAAGAAGTTTCGAGGGAAGACACAAACAACATTTGTAAAGATTAAAGCTCTCTCCCAGACAGCGTAAATCTGCATATGTCTTGCACTGATTCAGATCTAAACATTTGAGTCTGAGCTTTTTGTTTTGGGGTTTTTTTGAATTTTGGGTTTGGTTTATACCCGACCGAGCATTCTTGTTGCTAGGGTATCTGGAGGGCTATTTTGTCTTTTATCTTTTCTTCTTTTTTGCTAAGGCGTTGCAGTTGAACCCACTGAACTTAAGTACAGCTTTGGTCAGAACAATTGTGCTCAGAGGAGCATCTGGCATCAAAACTTCCAATCCAACAGTACACCTGTAGCCTATATAAAGACCGAATCTTCCTGTGTAATTAGGGTTAACACAGACTACAATTGTGTGTCATCACCTTTGTATTTGCTGGATTTGTGTGTTTTTGTTTTAAAGACAGACCAAAAAGTTGGAAGATTGAAGCAATGCAATTGTCAATGTTCTTCACCACTAAGCAGCTCATTTGAAGTCTAATACATAATTGACCAATCGTCATTATGCATGATGATGTGTCAGATGCAAACAGTATATATCTTGAAAACAGTATACACTACATCATTGCCTATAAGAAATATGATGGTTTATGCAGTGTTTTTTCATAATGTAGTGTATACTGTTTCCAAGGTATATACTGCCACATTATATTCAGTCATACTCTTGTATCTTTTTTATATCCATAATGGATCACAGTTGTATATATTTTGGAAAAGCGTGATCCGTGCTGCATTATGTAGGATAAAATATCTGATACATTATAGTTGGTTTATTTTTTTCTCTATGATTTTCTTCGGCCACTGCCAAAGTACCTAACAGTCACACTTTCATTGCATTGGAACTGTGCACATACATATGCACCTACATTGACTCCACATGAAACAGTAAATGATGTCATTACATAAGTGCTTTGCACTCCAATGAGTGATTGTCAAATACAAGCAGGTTACTGTGATATTTGCATTGCCCGATACACCATAAATCTAGCCATAGTTCTGCAGCTTTGCACCTCAGTGTTTGACTAGCATACTGTATATTTGCACAGTGACATGTGAGCCAGCAGGACACAAGCTGAAATATTTCCCAAACATCTCTCTTAGCTAAAGCAAGAGTGAAGATCAAATGTCAGAGCTACAAATCAATGGTGCATCTATATATGCAAATTCTGGACAGCTAATGCACAATTAGATGACTGCTTTGCATTAATATTGCAATTGTTGTCTGTGTTTGATAACCCTTTAAAAACGTGCAGTATAGTTCTTGTTTTTTTATTCTTAAAGTATTTGATTGGAACACTGTGCCTTAATGTTATCACTCCCATTCTGACTACATGTAGTTTCCCCCTTAATACAAACACTAAAACACAGTGCAGTGCTTTGGCTAAATAAGGAATTGATAAATGCACCGTGCTTCTATCCTTGATGTTCCAAATGTCATGCAGGTTCTAAAGTGTGCGTAACCTTTTCCAGGTCAATAAAACATTAAATTAAAAGGACTGGAGTTTGATTTGGATAGATGTATACATGTGTGAGAAAAAGAGCCACAGTATTTACCACGGTCATGCTTCGTATAATAGGGCTGAGCAGAAAGACCATGTGGTGTTGGATATCCTGGCTCCTCTCCAGCAGGATGTAGAAGAACTCCACAAAGCCAAATGAAGCCAGCAGGAAACCCAACACCTGAACAGAGCGGAGAACAAGAGGAAAGTCAGTTGAGAAGCTAAGTTCCCCAAAGAACCAACACAAAACTAGCAAATGTTTCTACTTTTTTTTTCTTTTTCTGTCATGGGAAAAACTTAAACAATAAACTGAAGACTGGCCAGCATTTAAAATGATGTCTGACCATCTTGGCAGAGCAGAGGCAGGACATATGAATGTGTCCGCGGTCATGGCAGTAGAGATGAAGACAGTAGAAAGGGGCCAGCAACCACAGATAGATGCAGGGGACCCACACCAGCACTGTGTTCTGGAAACACTGGGTTAGATCTGGGTTGGCTGTGTACCATGTACGGTTCCAGTCCTGCAACAGAGAGAAAATAAGAAGTTCAAAAGTTCAGATCAAAAGAATATACTTAAAAGCCAGAAACCGAGGTCAAACTGTGAGATTATATTCATCATCTGACAGACTAAGTAGGCGAGGGCCAAGGTGGCGAGAATACCGACTTGGTGCAGGTCCTACATTTCATCCATCAATCCAGTAGAGAGTGAAACCACAGCAGGTCAACAGAAAACGTATCGGTGTCCAGTCCCAAGAGAGTGTGAGCTGGAAAAGGCCTCGTTTACTAAAAAGCTGAGTCAGCATTTGAATTTTTTTTCCCAGACCATGTCTCTGGCTTGTTTCCCATTTTGAGTAGGACAATGTAACTGTCAACAAATTAAACTATGAGGTCAAGAACTACAGTAATAATGAAGCCCATAAACTATAAAAGTTTGTGCAGACGAGGTGTGTTGAGCAAATGCTGCCAAAATGTTGAGATTACGTAACAGAAGCACAACCAAGATAGTCTGTCCATCGTTAAAAAAAGATACTTGAGGCTAAATGGCTTGTTGTTGTCAAGCTTCCCTTGTTTATCACCTCACTGCCCTAATGAGGGGCAGGGTGTCTGGCTGTGCTAACAACACTGCCCCGCGGAGTCACCACAGGAAGTGGTATTAAAGCATGGCACATACGTCTGGCTCGGCTGGTAGACTTCCAACTGGGATAAGGTAAAGTGGCCAAAATTGGTGGCAGCTGCGAGATTATTATGTAACAACCGTGTGTCCACGCACAGCCTTTTGAGTGAAGCCTGGCAGGTGAGACATTGGACAGACTGACGCTGTCGTTTCTGGTAACATGTCTGAGCAACTGCGATTATTTCAAGTTTACCATCAGTCAGTACTGTTTACTGCCACAAGGGTCTGAATCATGATCTGACTGTCGGCCACTTGTTTCAGTTCCTAATAATAGTAGTGATACACATCTTTAGCTATCTCACCACAAAAGTCAGATTCTCACATACAGCTTCACTACATATCTGGTTAAGGTTACGCAACGAATGCATCATTTTGCACCTACTGTATAACAGTGGCTTCTGTGAGGTCTGGCATATCAAAATCCATTTAAGTGAAAAACTGCTTGAGAAGGAGCGAGTGGGTGGCTACTTTCACAGACCTGTCTGAGTTCTGTGGTCAGTGGCAGGCAGATGAGCAGCGCACTTTTATGATGACCTGTCAAAGCCTCTCTGAGCTCTTTCTTGTGCTTTTTGCGCTTGTTTCTGACCCTTGGCTGAAATGGTGTCAGTGCTCTAGTAGATGCCAATAGTGTCTATTTTTACCTGACAAAGTGATGTGAGAGTGGAGAACAGAGACACTTACTGTCCTCTGAATCTGCTCATTGTCGCTTTTTACATCCTCTTCATTTGAGAAACCAATTCAGCGTGTTGCAATCCCTTTGAGTTTTGAGGAAAACTGTTAGAGGATTACCTAATGTGACTATGTGACGTGTATAAACTTTGGAGACTGTAATTTAAGGGAGCGTTGATCACTCCCTTGTCTGTCTCACTTTGGCCTGTTGTTCAAATTATAGATCAGGTTGATCTAAAAAGAAAGACGCTAAACACAATTCTAGCTCTTAAATTGGCCCCTTTCAAATTTGTCTGCCTTAAAACCTTTCAGGTCAGGTGTCTCTGGAACAGATTGCTGAGCTGGACTGTGCGATTTCAGTTTTAGATCCATATAAATCCGCATTGCTACCCCAAGGCTGTGACCAGTGAGTCAGCAATGATGTAATTTCCAAAACATGTAAAAGGTCAGTGTAGCTAATAGCAGTAGATACTTTGTGGCCAACAGAGACAAAAACATCTGTTAAAACATCCCGTAAGAACAGGACATCTGTGTTTTGAAGTTTCATGGCAGAGAGGGCTGCACAAAATACAGTAACACACTTTCACTTTCCCAACAGCATTTGATGGCAGTTGTTTTGAGGTTTTCCAGGAGCAGAAACAGAGAACAAGCAGTAACGAGAACCAGAAACCGAGTGAAAGAGGAAGGACGAGGGTTGAAAAAGTCAAGTTGGGAATGAGTGCATTTAATAATTCTGGCATTCCAGTTGGATCACACCTTTTATTTTAGAGCTGGGATTTAGAGTGTGGGGTCTTGCAAACATGCAAGACTAAAAACCTTTTCCAATTAGAGCAGCACACTCACTGTGATGGATTTCACCCTGTCAGCATGTCGTTGTTATGAATTACATCGCAGGATGACAATAAACACACAACGGTGGTACTCATCAAAGGTAAAGACTGGCATTCAGACATGCTTTAGATTAGAATTAGTAATGTGCCCTCATATCCATGCTGGCTGCAAACACTGAGAACGTCAATGTGTGGTGGTTTTTCTCCCTGCACAGCTAACTGCTGCTGGCTAACATTTCAGCTTAACTCTTAATTCTGTTCTTTATCTTAAACACACAAGGTTAGTATTACTATTGATTTATTTATTAGTGCCAGTAATCCATCTAATCCCAGTGAACAGCAGGTATCCAAGGACAAAATGCTAATCTGGCTAATGCTAATGGCACTGATCATTTAAATGATTAGATTAAAACAAGTTTAGGAGAGTCACCGAGAACCATACCAATGTGTTTATACACCAGCACGTCTGCAAACAAATGCTAATACTCATAATAAAATCTGTCAAAATGACAAAAATATCTTTGAATTCATATTTAGCAATTCACAGACAACTATGAGCTGGAATTAACAGACATCTTTGCATCAATAAGCAGGTGACATGGGAATTCAAAAGACATACCTCATTTTTCAAATGAATGTTGTTTAAAAGTGACTGTGGCTGAAAAAGCCACACACTCAGTAATGCAATGTCATTCCAGGGTCAGCCAACACATCACAAACTTACCCATAGAGGGTCCAGACCACTAAGTCTGCAGAAGGCATCCATCCACTCGTTGGCTCCTTCCTCCCTGTTGCTCCACTTGTTGGGCTCGATCAGCACTGCTCTTCACAATGGGCAGCACAGACTCTCTGCAACGGCACCGGTGGGTGTATGTATGTGTGACGAGGGGAGAGACACTGTGTCCTAAAAGACTAATGGTTGTGTTTCTTGGGTTTAGCCGGTCCTCGCTTGTCTGTCTGTGTGGTATGCTGTGTTTATTAGTGTGTGTGAGTCTGTTTGAGTGTGTGACTTTTCCTGCCCTTTAATAAAACAGCTTCTCTCAATGAAACCCTGTTTCTGTCTGCCTCGCTGTTTGAACTGGTGCTGCCCTGAGATTCTGTGTCTTTCTGAGTCTCACTCAGTCTGCCTGCTGTTTATGAGTGTGTCTCCTTGTTGGGTGGGTGGAAATATTTCTCTCTCTCTCTCCCTCTTTCTCTCTCACTTACTCACACCCCTCTTTTCTCTCCCACATCTGCTGGATTTTGATCAAAACACCACAGCTACTCCCCTCAGTGGGATGACAGCTCCACACCCAGACACACTCCTCCCATCTTCACTCAGTACCCCTCACCTCCTGTCTTGCTCCCTCTTTTCCCCTCTTTCCCCACATCCCAAACAGCCAGTTGTCTGACCACAAAGTGTCTGTTTGAGCACAGACATACCTTGTAAACTGAAACTAGCCACACTCAGATAAATACCATGCTTATAAGATCTCCACTTAGCACAAATCCAAGATATTAGCAGTAAAGGCTTTCTTACATCAGTACACCAAGCCTAGGTAGCACTAACGTACAGCGCATATTATCATATTTGAGCCGCTGTCTATTTTAAATTTTCTATTTTTAGTCTAAACACTTTTTTTGTAGCACTATCTTGGTAGCACAAAGCATCACATGCATTTCTAAGTACTGCACAAATTGCTGATATGGTAAGAATATAATATATTTGGTTAATTAGTCATCTTCCTGAGTAAAACTTGCGCTGTAAGTGGAAAATGTGACATCACTGCACTTAAAGTGTCACGTTAAATAAGATGGGGGTTACATTTGAGTAAATCGGTGTCCTTTTATTCTGTGAAAATACTCAAAGACAAGAGAGGGACTTGGTTGCTTGTGTTACTGTCTCTAGTTTGTTAAGGAATATGTGCAAATATTTAAATGCAGCATATCTGACTTTAAAAAAAAACCCTTTTATATAATTTACAAGTGCAAAAACAAGAGTGAGCGGTCTCAAAGCTGTCTGTAGTCTGCTGAGAAGCATCACGAAATGGCGTGATGCTGGTTAGTCCGGTTAATACACAAGGGAAAACTTCAGCACAGCAGCTGCGCAGGAAAGTATGACACCGTCTTGACTGGGACTAACACCACCGGCATCATCACCACAAAGAAGAAACATGGAAAGTTCGGCAGAGAGGCAGACCACCACCAGGCCCTGTGTCTCGCCATGTGCAAATATGAGATTGTTATTCTTTTAAAAGTGACTCATCACTTTATGTTTCTCCTCCATGCAATCATTTGCTTTTTATTCAGCACTTTAGTTAGCTTCTTCTGCAAAATGTTATGCAACACGACATACAAATTCTTTTGAAAGTGACACTTTTTGAAAAGATGGTTTCAAAGCTGTTTTATGGTGCAAATGCAGAAGACACCAAGACGGAATCTGGAACTGTAATTGTGGTTAAAAATTCTGGTTGGCAATAAATATTTTGTGTTAGGTATTTTTTTTAGGTGTGGTCAGAGGGTTAGAAAGTTCAGACTTTCCCTAAAGCTTACCCTGCTGGCTTCAACAGTAACCAATAAGCATTAAGAGAAAATAAATTAGTGTAACAATACTTAATGTAGCTGACTGTCAGATCTAAACTTTCATGGTCTAACCGACTGTTGTGTTATGTCTCAGTCCTAAAGCATGAGTGGAGAGTTGCTGCTACCAAGAAATGGTCCGAAACACCTCAGGCAGTGTATCACAGCCAATGAAGTGGGTGGTGTGTGTATGTGTGTGTGTGACTGTAGCTGCTGAAAGTGCACCTTTTGTCCCAAATAATACCTCAGGTCCAAACACTGAAAGAAAAAAAGATTTGGCATGTGCTCCCTTTTTGTTTTCACGCACATAACTGAGGCTTGATACTCTGTGGCCGAGTGTGTTTGTGTTTTCTAATCAGCAGGAGAAAGATGACAACATCACATAAATGGCTGCAGGGGCACATTTTCAGGAGTGTGTGAGAAATCTTTCCAAAAGGTGGCTCTGCATTGTGGTGTTTATGTTTACTTGATCTATCCTGAAGTTTCTGTGTTATGCTCCTCTAAATGACTCCTAAAAAAAGCTTGTTAGTAAGCGTGCTTATACATTCTATGGGTTTGCAGATTGGCCACAGATACACTTTAATATCCCGTCTTGGGTCAAGAATAACCTTCATGGCAGCCTCTGCACCGGGTTCTCAGCTGATCATTCCCAGACAGGAGCTTGAGGTTGGGTTTTGCAATTCGTGGAGAAAAAGGAGCACAAAAACAACACACACATGCAGAACTGTGCACATGCAGTGAAGAGCAAGAGCTGTGCAAACTGTTGTTACAGACCCAAATGCAAACATATGCACGTCTGGCCTGTAAATGCGACCCAAATGAGCTTCGTGCCAGTCGATGGCCAGACTGCAGACTGTTTATACCAATGAGGAGAGAGAAAGCACCCAGCATGGACCCAATGGGAGGCTAGAACTGGAGCGGGGCCACTTGTGGTCATGGCATGTAGTAGTAGTAATGTGGACCTGGCAGGCAGTTGATGCAGAGGGTGGCTGCGGGGGTGGCAGTGCCCCAGCCAACCCGTGGTTGTGCGGTGGTTAACCAGCCTAGGTCACCTACACTTCCTCTGGCCTCTCTCCCTGGGAGGAAAACAGTCTAGTCAAAATAATGGTGTCATTTTGGCTTTTTACGTTTGAGCAAGGCAAGACAAATTTAGCAACAGCAAAGCGAAAAGAGACTTAAACAGATTAGGAAACAAGTGAACAAAATATCTGTTGTGTGTGTTTTTTCTCAGCTCTTAAATAAAGAGTCTTAAATGAGTGGCACTGCTCCACTGCAGCCTGTAAATTCAGATGTGTCAGCCTACGCAAGCAATTAGAACTGGGCTCTGCCTTCCGCTTTCTCCCTCCCGCTTTAACCGACAGTGCCATCTTAATCCGTCCTTAAAGCTTTGCTCTTTGCTCAAACTTTGACTTCTGCTTCCTGTCTGTCAGCAGGACTGCTGTATTGTTTAAACTGACAGGATGCGGAGGATACCGCATGTATGATCTTAGCGTGTCAGAGCCATTTTCTCAGTCTGCAGAGTCTAGACCTTTCTCACATGACCCTGCGAGTGATACAAGCCGACAAGTATTTATCGCCCTGCTGCCTGGGCACCTACCGAAGAGTTGCTCATTCACAAAAAGGATTGATTATTCATACACTGTGAAATAAGCAGTTCAGCAAGTATGGTGCCATAGAGAGATGATGCCATAGAAGGTCAGTCCAGCAGTATCAGACTGGCATCTCATATTGCTGGAGATAACAAATTTGCTAAATAGTGCAGAAAGTGTTCATCAGAAAAACTACAGAGGATTTCACATCAAAAGAAGCTACTTTGAAAACACAGTTGATATTAAATTATCAATTATTTTATTAGAGCGAAATTAGAAGGAATGTCAGCTAGAGCCCAGGTGGAAGTACAGCAGCGGGCAGGATTATTAAGTAAACCAGTTAACTCAAGGGCGTGCGGCAGCAGAACATTTGTTAATAAATAGCAATTGCCAGAAAATACAGTTTTTCCATGATGAGGTTATGTGAGCATGTGATGTCTGTGTGAACACTCGGGTCCTGTTGCACATGCTTATACACTGGTGGTTGCTGCCTCATGAACACTTTTGCTTCACAGTGGTCAGGATCATGGAAGAAAAGGAGACGGGACTTTTCAAAGGACACTTACAGTAAAGACACAATAGCAAAATACACATAAAAAAATTCTTTATGGCCCAAATTTGTTGCTGTAACAGTTAACTACCCCCAAAATGACCCCCCCTCCCCAAACATATTCAGTATTGGCAGAAAAACTGCACAAATCTGAATGTTGGTGAACCACTTGCACGCTAACATGTAGTCAAACTGCTAGTTTAATTACATGTATTTCACACTTCCCAGCACATGTACAGAAGGATATGAGGGAAGAATTGTCATGTTTTTGGTAAAGTCTTCTCATTGGCTCGCTCATAAAAATGTCAGTCGTCAAGTTCATTTTAACTGCACCGGAGCTGGCTAGCTGTTTCAGGTTGCTTTTCAGTTCCTAAGTTCTCACGTTCAGAAATCACAGGCTAGACACACGTTTCCAAAACATTATAATGTTCAGGAAAGTTTCTTATACAGCTTTATATTTCACTTTAACGTTTAAAGTTACTCGTTGACACGTAGGGAGTAACATGGTGCAGCCACGTGACACTGCAAATTTGTGACAACCAAAATTATTGTGACTTTATTTTCTTAAGTCATTAATAATAAGCTTTTTTATTAGCACTGAAATGCACCTCGCTTTAGCTGAAACACTTTTCTTGGTTAATAAAGAAAAACAATTACATTCTGTCCCCTGTTAGTCATATTTCAGTGAGATTTTATGTAGTATTTGTACAAATAACAAGTAAAATGGGTTTTACACAGCACTGAATCAAGTGATTTAGATCAGTAACATTACCAAGGGACAAGCCTGCAAAGCACAATCCTCTGAAAAAGAATTTTCTTGGAGAAAGAAATCTTTTGAAAGCCCTGAGCATTTCATAAAGTTCAGCCCAGCAAACATATCTGTGTGAAACAGACAAATTTACACATGAATTGTACAATTAAGTGCCATAAATTGTTAACAGTAACAGCAATGTTCAAAATACACCGATCACACTCTGTGCAATGAGCTGTGCCAAATGCCCTGAAATTGTTGATACTGGGCAAATCTCTGACAACATACCATGTAACCAATTTCACATCATGTTTGAATTCTACATTTTATTCACAGAACAACAGTTTTTTTTTAGATTGAGCTTGTTTAGGATCAGTAAAAGGCAATCACAGTTATTTTTGTTTTGTGCATTTTTGTACTTAAAAAAAACTAAATAAAATGATTTGTTCTTACACTAAACTAGCAAAGTTAGAACTTTGATATTTGTTATGGAAATGCAAATAAAAAGGCAAATCTTCATTCCTGTTACTCTCCAGAAATAAGTCATTATCCATAAATGCCAAATGTAAAATACATATCGCATTTCAGATCTTTGACACTATAGTAAGGTATTAAAAAAACGTGGTCCATATTTTATTTTGAGGTCAAATTTGTCCGGATTCTTATGTCTTAAGCTAAAATATAGAGACCGAAGCTGTGCGACTGTAGGATTGGAAAATTGACAGCAGTCCTCTAATGTAACGCTACAAGATCTCTTGTTTACTATCCACTCAAACTTACAAGAAAAGATCCCAAACTTTCCTGCTCATGGCCAGATGTTATTTACTCTGCATTTTAGTTGTGCTGCACAACATTAGGAGACACTGTGATTGCATAACCAATCTAGAATTAGCAAGGTAATTGCTGGGCTGCATTTTTTTTGTCTTTTAGTGACTCCAATCACAACCTGACATCTCCAAACCTCAGACACAGTAAAGATGCTCTTTTCCTGCTCAGACAACAGATGGCTTGCCATCATTTTCTCAACTGCCCTGGAACCTGAAGCTGTCTGAATGAGACTGTGCCGTGATAACACTTCAGAGGAAAACCTCGCTGGATGTCGGCCAACCAGAGTAATGGCAGAGATGGTTTGGACGCGTAGTGTTTATTTTTGGAGTTGCATTGACTTAGCTTGACACAGCTTGACACACATACACTGATATATATAGTCAAGCTCTTGACTTAGCTCAATAGCTTGACTTATTGAGTTAAGTCAGTAGCTTAGCTATTGATATAGGGATATATATATAGAGAGAGAGAGATATAGTCAAGTCAGTAGCTTAGCTATATATATATATAAACCTAGGAGGAGGGAAATGTGACAAAGCAGTCAGCACTCAAATTATTAGTGTTTATTCTAAAATAAGTGTGTTTTTTCCCCTCTTCATGAGTTTGATTTCTGAGTTGGCAATGCAATGATCAAGTTTTTCTCTGCATTTGAATTAGGAAGAGTAGTTATTTGGTAGTTGGTTTTCTAAAGGTCATATTTATTTCCTCTCTTATGCAGAAAACTTCGTTTTTGAATATGTGTGTTAGTTTTTGCTTACACAGTTTTCAGCCAAGAACAAAATTGCAGTTTATTAAAACATCAGACACATCTCTCACTGAATCAACATGTTCCTTTGCGTGGAAATGTAATCTTGATGTTCCTGTTTTGTTCTGGGAGGGCCTAAAATAGCAACAATTCATATGCATTGTTTTGCAATCTCAGTCATCAACATTTATTTGAAATTAAATTTGGTGACGCACCAACTGCACGCACTTCTTTAGAGTCATTTGTAAAGCCTTTTTTTTTTTTTTACTACTAAATATAAGCCATACACATGTTGTTGGGTAGCTGCACTTTATGCGTCAGCTACACAGCTATGCGGCCTGACTCTGCCTCACAGCTTGAACCACAGTCCAATATGGTTTAGATAATCTAAACAAACCGGAGACCCTGGCTGTGAGCTAAGAGGTCACAACATGGCTGAATTCCTGCAGAGACAAGCATGAATACAAGGTTAACTTTGATACAGAGTCAAATCGGGTGACTTTACCTCAAAAACCCATCCATCCATCCATTTGTGATCTGTTTCATTCAGCAGAGACAAAGAGGCAGCAGTTTAACTAAGCAGAGCCTCTGAGTAAACATTGCTTTAACAATGCTTAATAGGATATTGTGGCTTCTCTCTAAACTCAAAACAGACCTGCAGCTTAAATAGTAGCGAGTGGAGATCCACGGACAGTCCCGCGTCACTACTTCTACAATTATCTGAGTGACTGGCTCCCCACTTAATGGAACCCGGAGCCCGACTCCCACTCACTCTGGCCTCTTGTGACGTACGGAGGCACCAACTCATCACGAGTCATCACATTGAAGTGGTAAGAGGAGCATCAACAAAAACAATTCCCCCGCTTTTCACTTCAGGATTGTGGACAGAGCCTGTCTAAAAATATCACCAAGAAAAAGTGAGGGGGCCGCCTGGATTGCGGTTGTGACATTTATTAGGGAACCATACACTCTCTGAGGGCTGTAAAAACACACTTCTTTTTCAGGGTGGAAAACAAATGGGATGAATACAGTGTGGTAAAATGATGAAGTGATGACCAGCAGAATTTTTACCACTTATTGTTATGCTGCAATGTCATATCTGTTAACAGAACACAGAAAATACCACAGAAGACGGCCGCAGCCGCTTCTCTGATCCGATTTACTTCTACCTTTATGTCTCTTGGATTCCTGCCAACTGTTTAACACGCATTTGAGTCATAGGTGTTTCATAATAACAGTAAAAAAAAAGATTGTTAACATGTGCTTGCTACTCATCATCCCAGCGTGAGCACATAAGTGGTAAAAATTACCCCTGAAAGTTTATCTTTATGTTTTTCTGCTGCCAGCCACATCAAAACGTACCAAAGTATTTATGAGCAATGGTATTATTTCCGCGTATTAATACTTTCCGTTAGCACTTTCTCACGTTTGTCTTCAGTCATGGGAAAAAGAGCAGTCAGAAAGGTCAATCGTATATCTCCCCACATGATATATCCAAATTTTAACAGCGGTGCTCATTATACAGCTTCCTGTTGCAGGACTATTTGTTCTATTATGAACTCATGCACTGGTAACCTGCAGTTTGCACTCTGTAAATCAGTAAGTACAAACATAACAGGCTTCCGGAAAGCCATATAGGACAGCAACTCTTGGGATGGCAAAGCAATGTGAGCCACATCCTGTGGCTAACTGGAAATTCTAGTAAAATGACAGGTTTCATAAACGGAGGGCTTCTGGGCTTCTCACCACACCCTTTATTAACTGGATTGTTTCCCTGAATTCTTAAACCTATCATGTACAATGTGTGAAAACTGGAAAACTGCTATGGCTCTATCCGAAGTCTTTGGTGGATCTTCTTTCTCATATGCGTCACCTTTCCTGGGTAATTCTCAAAGTGAACACGCCTCCTTTATATAAACTAGCCTCTGTGTCTGAGCGTGCCCTTGAGGTAAATCTAAAATCTAATTTGTTAAAGGGTGTACTTTTGACTCCTGGGTTTGTTTATGTGCCTTCTTGAAATAGTCTTGTGTCGGGTAGTAAATGAATGTGTCTCCATTGGCTTCTTATCATAAATAGCGGTTATTATGTGACTGATTCATTCAGAAATCTCTGGTTTGACGAGGACTGCCTGAACATGCATATATTTTCGATTTTCCGACAGTGAAAAACCAATTTAAATATTTTCTCTTATCCCTTTAGTGTATGAAAAAAAAAAAAAAAATGACTGAAGGAATACTGCCAGACAGACAAGGGCCATTTAACTTGTACCAGACGAAGCTAAATACACTCTCTAGTGTCCATGAAAACAGGCGGTTTAGAGTGTGATTTTGGTCTGCATGGTGCACAAGATAGCTTTTCAAGTGTAAACAATTCAATAATAGAAGAGAAATCACTTCCCTCTGGTTTTAATTTTGTACATCTATAAAAAGGATTAGAAGGGATTTTAGGAGACTTGGTGAATTTGAATCAGAAAACGAATCTCTTTTTGTTTTATGAGACATCTCGCCTTTTCCAGAGGAATACCACCAAACCAAAGGGTTGGCTTTTTAAAACAAAGTTGCGTAACTTTAATTTATTTCTCAACTTACTTTTTTCAACAATCTGGGATGACTAAGTGTTGTTTTCAGGGAGAATACCATACTTTTAAAGAATTTACAATGTTAAGGACAGACCAGACTATATTTGTGACTATTAACAACTCTTCTCAAAGATCATAAATAAAGCCAATGTGACAAGCACAACTGTAGGCGTTAAAACCACAACTCTGAAGGCCATCTAAGGGCAGTTTCTAGTTGTTGATTTTGCACTTTGACCTTTGACCTTGGTTTTACCTAT
Source organism: Benitochromis conjunctus (assembly GCA_015052645.1). NCBI lineage: Eukaryota > Metazoa > Chordata > Actinopteri > Cichliformes > Cichlidae > Benitochromis > Benitochromis conjunctus. Next base: position 82,502 of record VOQK01001783.1, read on the forward strand.
CTATCTATCTATCTATCTATCTATCTATCTATCTATCTATCTATCTATCTATCTATCTATCTATCTATCTATCTATCTATCTATCTATCATTTGGAAATTATTTGTAAATTTACCACATGTTTGACTGGGTTTCTTTGAGTCGGATTACTGCGTTAACAAGAGAAAAGAAGAGTATGGAAAAAATATGTAATACATTTGTAATATATAAATCTAATATATAAATGCAAAAAGTTTTTGTACATGTGAAAATATCCTGAAGAATAGCCAATCACAAATTGTGATTTTATATGCGATTAAGAAAATTTAGAATATATAACACTGAGTATATTTGCCCAGTATGTTAAGAAAAACCACTACAGGGCTTCTAGTGTTAGGGTTCTCTTTTTAAATGTCCAGTTTTAAAAAGCCTACAGCACGATCTTCTTAGTTTCGCTCTGCATCATGCAGAGAAATCAACAACTCACCTGAAACTGTATGTGCTTTCTTTCAATTTCACTTCACTGGCACTGTGTTTATGCATTTTCAGCTATTTTGATGAATCTGTTCTGCTTGAGTAGGAGGAGAACTGATACTTTGCAAACAATGTTATGCAATACGCATAACTGATGTGGAGAAGTGGAGCATTGTGTGTATGCTTCTACACCACATAATGAATCCTGGATCACTGTCTAGAAACTATATTTGGACTTTCTATTTTGCATTTTCATCTATCATATTTTAAACATCCATTGCTCAGTAAGTATGGAAGAAAGTGAGATTAGAGCGTTATTCACATCTCATGGCTTTAAACCCATTACCGCAAGCTCCAGGGCAAGACAAATACAGACTGGAGTGCGTGGAAGATAGGCTTCAGATGATTTCTAAATTAAAAGCTGCACGAAAGCAGTGTGTTTATTTTGAATGATGTGTAGTCAGCAGATATTCAAACTTTCCAGTGATTTTTTTTTTTTGTGACATAAGAGTTATGCCTGTAAATAACAATGTATAACCCTGCATTACATCAGCTTTGTTATGTCACCCTTGATTTCTTGGAAATTCACTTGTGCTTGTATCTGTGTAATGCCAGGCTGGGCAATCAGACAAGACATGCAGAAGCAACCAACAACCTGGAAAGTTCAAGCAAAAAATCAAAGAAGAAGAATTACACTGACAGCCTGCAACCGTCACTTACATACAGTACCGTTCCTCTTCTCTATCTTTTCTTTCCCTCTTATCCCTCAGCTGGTCAGATCTTGCACTTTGACCTTTCAGCCATGGCAGACGGCTGTATCTCCCTGACCTTGGTTCTGCCGGTGGTCTCTTGCTGTTGAAAGGGAGTTCTTTTTCTCCACTGTCCCCAAGTACTTAGACATAAGTACGTAATAATTGTCGGATCTTTGGGGTTCTTGCTCTAATACAATAAGCTGTTTACGTTATGTATATAACGATATAAACCACCCTAAGTTACATGTTGTTTTGAACAAAAAGTACAATATATTTTTCATATATTTGATAATATAATTCGATATGTTTTTTCCAGGTTTGACTGGAGGTAGATCACACAAATCTGAAACGCTACTCTTGGTTGCTCCTCTGTCACAAAAGACCACCACAACAGGCACGTCAGATGCCCTTCCTGATGCAAGGGGGTTTGTGTCTTCGGCTGGAATCAAACCAGCAACCTTTTGTTTGTCACAGTCACAGTTTTTAATCTGTATACTATGGAGCCACTTGACACATATCGTATCAAATTAAGCAGTATCTTTTACAGTACACAATATCTGTCCCAACTTTCAGATAAACTTGCTCTTTAATTTAGGTGACAATTATTCTGCGCATTATAAGTTTATCAATGTGAAAGGTTAAGTTAATTAATGAATTACATCTATCCATCCATCTGCCCATTTTCTTATACTTGACAATTAAGGATCGTGGGGCGTCCAGCTGTGATAGGATATCACAGTGGGAGCACACTAAAGCACACTAAATTGGTAATTGAGAATTGGGCAGAAGCTTGTGCTTAAAATGGGGTACCAACCAGGAAAAAGGGAAAGGGAAAGAAGGTTAAAGGCATTATACGACCTACTGAGGCGAAGGAAAGGGAACAGTTAATGCTTATGGCAATAAGTGAAACCAGCAAAGGCTTCAGAATGTTCCTTAGGCCTTCTCAAAAAACCTTTTGTCCAGGTTAATCTGTTTTTTAAGAGGCATCATGTTGAACATAACTTGTGCAAACACAGACACTGACGCATTGTGCTGTCATATATTCTACATCTGCGTAAATAGCTAATTTTACTTTAAGTCATGCATACACACACACACACACACACACACACACACACACACACACACACACATTTTGGAAGTCCCACCACACAAGTGAGGGACCAAATGAGACAAGACCTATCACGTCTCCTCTCACTGAGAGCAGACATTGTTGACTCACTGTAGTCTAGAGGCGCTTAGCCTGCGTCCAACCACAGTTATGCACCGTCTGACCAGAGCCTCGGAGCAAGGGTGTGCAGACTCACACACATCCTTGGATGCGTGTAAACACCGCGCAAAGAGACGCACATACATGCAGGTGCACTGACGCACATAAAAGACAGTTTTACTCTTCTCCTGCTCTGTGGTTTGTTTTTCAGTCCCCTCATCAGTCACACATGAGGACTAGAACACTTTCTGTTGGTCTGTACTTTCTTTTGTGCTGCTTAATTTTTGAATTGCCAGTTAATCATTTCATGTATGCACTATTATTATTATTATTATTATTATTATTATTATTATTATAAAAAAATGTTTATGCCTTCATAATTAATGTACATCTGTCAGACATTTGCTTAAAGATGACCTAAAAGCCACTTGATTTATCCTGTGATGCCTCACACCTCTGTTACATTGCCCCAGGCAAACATCTGGCCTTATCTTGGCTGTTTTGTTTTCCTTTCATCTGTACAAAAACTTTATTGAAAGCCCAGAAAACCAGAATACAACTATCACTTACATGCTGTAATAACAGTGAAGTACAGTTCTTTTTTTTTTATGCATAATTTTAATTGAAAACAGTTTTATTGGGTGTGTGCAAGATAGACTAATATAATTATGGTCTTCAGTGTCTGCAGCACTTTAGTACTACTGTCTGACAAAGAGTTGTTTAACAAGATGTAATAATAGGTATAATTAATTATAATAAATAGTGTTCATACTAAAGGATCTGATTTTCTTGATGTGAGAACAATGTGGCGATATGAAAATAATTTCTTCTTGTTTACCTCTCTGGTCCACAGCTGTGCTGTTTTAGATTACTCTGATTGCTATGTGTAGTTTATTGTTTTTGACTATAGCAGGCAGCTGTTTTAATGCTTTGCATTTAGGAGCCTATAAGGTAAACATAGCTTCAGAATTTGCTAGAATTGGTCTACCAAACACAGCCCAAAAACGAGTTGAATATCTGACTTGCATTGACCAGCGGGCGAGAGTTGCGCCGCAGATGCTATCGCCTTATTGCCATATTAATATACAACTTGTATTTTCCCTAAGAGGCCACAAAGAAAATTATAGGAAACTTTTGAAAGAAAACAAACAAGCACACAAAAACAATAGTCCATATGCAGATAGATGGTAGCTATGGCCTTCTGTAGATTAAAAAAAATGGTCCTTTTGCATGTTCTCCCTGAGTTTGTGTGGGTTCACTTTGGGTACTCCTTCCTCCTACAGACTAAAGACATGCATAGGCTTTAACTGGTAAATTTGGCCGTGGGTGTTAATGGTTATCTCTTTGTGTTATCTGTGTGACTTTCTGGCAACCTGTTCAGGGTGCCCCACCTCTCGTGATATAGCCTCCCATGCCCCCCCAACCTTGAATTGGATAAGTGGAAGAAGCTGGATGGATGGAATTAATTTGGGCTAACAGAAAACTGGCTTAAAAATAAATGTAACTATTTACTGGAAAAACTCAAAAGCTCCATATACTGTCTTTTAACACAGCTGAATGCTGAACATCACTAAATACTACCCACCTGATATAAAATGGATATATAAAATGATATAAAATGGCCACATAATTAACCAGAAGTTTAAACCTCAATATAATTTAAACTCGTGAATTTCTATTTAAAAAAAACAAAAAAAAAAACACCCCTTCATAAAAGTCATAAAGTTAAAAACGGTTTTATTTTTTCCCCCTGGCTGTAACTTTGGGCATTTTAACATGGGTGTCTTCGACAGCTCATTCCTGGCAGTTCTAAACTGGCTTTATTTATGAGCCATGGAGGTTGCCATATTATCAAGATAAAACAAGATGTTAACTTGTAACCTTTAGTAACCAACTCCAAAAGATTAGACCATTTCACATTGTCATTTTATTTTATTTTATTTTAACCACAAAAAACATCTGATTTTATTCATCTCTGTGATGAGGATTGAATTAAATGGACTGTGATCAGCACAAAATTATACTAATGCAGAACAGATTTGGGCTGTAGTATAAAGTCACAAAAAATATAGACAATTATATGTCACCTATTAAAAAAAAATTGAAATGTTTGGGTTTGTATTCCTGGGAAAGCTGCTCACTTTAATCTAACCTCGCTCACACCTATGGCCGACACACCAGCAGAAAGGACAAAGGCAAACCACATATACCGACGTGCAGCCACACATATGTAGCCACCCACAGGCAGACAGACAGATAGGGAAACACATAACCGGACGTCTCACCACAAACACACACACAGACAAAACCGACACACCCCGCCATTCACTATCCTGGCCTTGTTTACTCATGACCATTACAGCTATGCAGCAGCCGACCTCATCATTCCACAGATTCCTCCGTCCCAACTATTTCATGTGTTTTGTCAAAATACTTCTTTTATACTTATCAAAAGCAGAAATCATTTTACTAAATAAAAGTACCAAGTAATATCACGAAAGGGAATAACAGTGACAGGTGGTGGGTTAGACCTAGACCACCAGCAATTATGATTTAAGGTGGCGATTTCCACAATTTTTTTTTTTTTTATGTAAAATAAAATGTACAAAAAAACAAAACAAAAAAAAAGATGGGAAGGCCTCACTGCAGTGCATATCAAGAAGTTCAAACTGCCATGAAATCTGGGACCAGCCGGAGAGGACAAAGCTTGCTTAAACGTCTTTATCTGTGCAACACTGCCATCTGTTGACTAGCAGCAACATCTCTAGTTGCTCCTCAAAACCCCTAATTTATGTCGCTTGAATGTTTAGTCTTAAATTCGGTGTCACTTTCGGCTGAGCCTTACATAACAAGCCTAAACAAAAGGCAAACTCGTGATTTGTTTGAGGCAGGAAAAAAAATGAGCATGTGCGACCAGAAGGTAATTTTCTCTTCTCTATTTACTTTTTTCTTTAAATACTTGTTTTCCTCCCACAGGGCAAAAATACGTAGGCCGAGTGAACTGGTTGAACTCTAAATTACGTGTTTGGTGTGGATTTGTTTGTGTTGTGATATAATCCTGTGACAGGCTATGACTAGTTGTCCAGGATGCTGACCCTGTGAACCTGACTCAATGGAGGATTACGTAACAGGTCACTTTGAGTCCTTCCTGGTCATATTGAAGCAAACACTGAGAATGTGGAGGCACAACAACTAAATAAGAGTACATTTTAAAATGTATCTTAGTTTCTCAGCTTCCTTGATGAACAAATTCAGGCTTTCTTATTGCACCAAAGAACTGCCTGTTGCTTTGCGCTGAATATTTTAGGTATAATGATTTTTTATCGTATAATGAACTACTTCAAAGCTCAGTGTGTTTTCCTCAGTATGAGCTGGTATCTTTGTAAGCTAAGCAATATTTTAATAAAAAAAAAACAGAACTGCACACGCTAACTGTAAGCCTCACATTCAAAATCAACAAACCAAACCTTCAAAGCAGATATTTTCATTGATGATCCACTTCCTCCAGACCTTTATTCAATTTAAGAGAATTTCTGATTTCCAATACTGACAAAAAAACATTACAGGAAATTTGAATGTAAATCGTTTTAGGCTGAGCATTCTCTTTAAGGTTCTCTCTAGTGTTTTAATAAAATGGTTGTTAAAAAGCATGCCATCCTGTGACAAACCTTTACGGATGTTTGGATTTGTGTGCAAACAAAGGGACGTGTTTGGATATGCAAAAATACATGCACTGTAATTTTGCACGAGGGCAGGAGGGAAAGAATTGTTTCGGAAGTGACTAAATGCTGTTACATAAGGAAATACAGAGGTCTTTAGTTCATTTACTAGTGGTTATTCTGACATGTTTCTCTCTGATTTTTATTTGAAAGAAAATCAAGTTATTTATTTCAGTTATAGAAACTGTTTTTCAAAAGGAAATAAGGCAGATGTAGATGATGATTTACGAATCAAAGGAAACTTAATCGCTAGGGTGTTCTTTGTTGTTCCAGAATTATATGCATTGTAACAGTATTGCAGTGGATTGAACAAAATAAACTACACAGGGACATATTATTTTCATATTATTTCCTAAACACCCCCAGATACACTCTGTCAAACATATCAAACAATAGTGCAACTTCATCTTATAGAACCGTAGGTCAGGCTTATATGGAGGCTAAATCACAACGAGATAAAATAGCTAAACAAGCTCGGGAATGTAAAGAGATGTACTTCTCAGTGAATCAACAATGATTATCTTATAGTACAATGTGTAGAATCCTGAAATTAGCCATTCTGATAATTAAGTTTTCCTCCTTGAGGCATTAACTAGTATTTAGTAAAGATAACCAGATGTTTGAGTCTAGGCAGCATGTGGTGGAGTGGTTAGCATTGTCACCACACAGCATGAAGGTCTTGAGTTTGAGCCTTCTGGTTGACTGGGGCCTTTCTGCGTGGAAAGTGTATTTTGTCCTTTCCCCCAGCTGATTGTGGCAGATGGCTGCCCCTTTTCTGCCAGTTCTTCCAGAGGTTACTTCCTGTTACAAGGGAGTTTTTCCTTACCACTGTTGCCAAGTGTGCCTGCATAGGTTTCAGCTGGGATAGGGTTGGATAGGCTAGGATGCAGGACTTTAACTTGTGTTTTAACACTGTTGTATTGCCACTTTCACTTACTGCATATTAGAATTTAATACTCTTTTAGTATAACATGTTTTATTTTAGCGCACAGGAAAAACAGCCTGAAAACCTAGTGTCCAAGCTAGTTTCAAAGCCATTTGGAAGAATTTTCAGATTTTCTTTTTTTTTTTAACCACAGCAGCCCTCCTCAGAGAGCAATAGCCATATGAAGGCTGAAGTCAGGGGGCAACTCACAAGAATCACTACCCCTCAAAAAGTATTGGACACATTGTAGTGAAACAAGGTTATTTGTCCCTAATGTGGCTGTTCAAAAACCTCTTTTACTTCTCACTTTATTTCACTCAGTAGTTTGTGCAATACACCCAACCAGTTATAGCAAAACCTATAAATTTCTTTCTGTGCTTCACACATTAGAATAACCAGTAACCAACTGTGATGGATCAATGCCACATCCTGACTTTTAAATATAATAAAACGACAGGAGCAATACTTGTGACCTTCAAAATATGTATATTAATCAAAATATAACACTTTACTGTTTGGGCAGCTATCTTGTCATCAAGTACAAACATCAGCCAGGATGTGCTAAAAAAAAAAAAACCCA
>VOQK01001787.1:0-13118 GCA_015052645.1 Benitochromis conjunctus
GAAGAAAATGTGGTCATATGGAACCTAACCACACTCACATTTGTTGGACATTTAGGAAAATAAAACTGGGATTCTGCTCTTGGTAAGCTTGGTGAAAGATTCGGTGAAATATATGATTCCAAGATCATTTCAGATCCTACACTTGAGTCATCTTAAAGGACATATACCCAGAGGACCAATATCTGACACCGGCAAAGAAAATTATCACTAAAAACTGGCAAAGGACTGAAACATGAAGCTACAAAATGAGTGTTTGCTGTTGAGGAGATTCTGGATGATGCAAAAACTCACTAACAGGGGAAAAATAATAATAATAATAAAAAAATAATAATAATAATAATAATAATAATAATTTCTACAAGACTGGGAGAAAAGGTTGTCATACAAAGTGAAGAAAGGCCTTCATTAAAAATCCTTTATTTTTATTGAATAGAGGCAGACTTGCACTGACTTAGGACTATTCAAATGTCCATGAACTTGATTTTATGTATTTGTTTTTGGCTAATTTTTAACTTTAGCTTAGGCAGCATTTGTGCTTTACATGTATAAACAAAGCAAATAAAAGCTACAAAAAAAGATAAATAAGGCTTGAAGAAAAGTGATCATACATCATCAAAACTAATTTTATTAATTAAGTGCTGTCAAGGCTTTATAGGCTCCATTATTGATTCAAAAACCTCCACACAGAATAAAACTATTGTCATTTCCAGGTCTGAGATGAGGTAATATGTTTGTTTTATGATGTAAGGGTACAATCATTAAGCTTGTTCATGCAGTAATTAACTGTTATTTACAAATAAAACCAGCATAAAAGAGTTAATAGAACAAAAAAAACCTTAGAAATAAGTGAAAAATCATAAAGGTTTTATCACTTAACACTGTTTAAAGGACAAAATCATTTCTCTCTCTAGCTGGTAAGGCTCTGTTCGAATCTTTGTTTTCCCCACAATCTATTATTTTTACATTTAAACATCTGTTTTACAAAGACTCACTCAAATATATAATCATATGAAGAATATTCATTTACAGCCCTAATGTATTTGCTTTAGTACTGTGCCCTCGTTAAGACATTTCCGTTGAATATTAACGGAAAGCTGTCGTGTATCCTTAACACAGACATCAAACTGTCTGAAAACCAGTGTGAAAATGTCCCCGGTGCAACTGAAAACTGCGCGCCATGTTTTCCATCAGTCAAATGGATTGTTTTAATGAACTGGAAACAACATAAACCAAATTGTTTCTGTATGGTTCATTCGTGTAGCGACTTTATTGACTTAGTAGAACAGGAACACAGGCCAGGTCAGCGCGTTACTCTGTACCCCCCCTTCCTCTCCTCCTCCGGGCTCCATCTCAGTTTCTTTCTTTTTTTAAAAACATTTATTGTAGTCACTGTCTACAGCGCTGCTCATGTTGCTGCCAAGTACCGAGCCAAGTTTGCTTACATTTGCATGTAAATTTCTGTGCTCAACAATAGTGACTGCTGAAAGTCAGCAATCCTGCCTTTGTAGTGGCAAAGATCCAAAGAAATATGCAGCTACAAGTCCATGAATGACTGTGTTTGCATACAAGCTCAACACGCGCTGGAAAAGTATTGAACTACAACAAACCGAGCAGGTGGCTCCAGTAAAAACAGCACAGTGGTGTAAAAGCTCAGCTGAAAAACACGAGTGTTTGCACGTTAAACTCACCAAATGAGAGTTCTCTTTTGCCTCTTGTACTTGCTGCACCTGTGGTTCAGCTACAACTTTCGTGTCCTGGTCAGAAGTCATGAGCCGTCTGCTTCTTGGCTCCTCAGGGAGAAGTCTCTGTGTCACCAAGTAAGCTACAGGGGGGCAGAGGGGACAAACAAGTCTGAGTCAACAACGGATGTTTGTCAGCGTATCATCAGCTGGTACATGTGTAAGATAAACGAGTCAGGAGGTAGTGTCTGACAGTTACATTATTAAATCTGATTTTTCACACAAATGGTTTTTAATGCTTGTATATGCACAAAATAACGATCAGTGTATGTGTGGACATTTTCCTCCTACAACAGACTTGATTTTACATTCATTTAAACTACAAACACGTTGCTGCTTCTCTTAAAATTGTAATGGCAAAACTGACAATATGAAATTGTTCAAAGCATTTCAATCAGTGCTTAATGACACGCACAGAGGCCGCTATTCTAATTTTAGACACCGTTCAGACAGACGTGATGATAAAATGTGAAAAATCAAACATCAGCTTGTGCTAACACATTGAAGGTATGTCAAACCACTGTACAAGAAAAGCTAACTATCAATAAGCAATAATACAAATATATTAACACAGAAAAGCTCTGAAACTCATAACAGAAACAACCAGTGAATTAGACCCATCTACTTTATAGGCCTCAATTATCCAGTGTGGCTGACTTACATGCTTTGATTCATATTTAGCAGCCGTTTGTTAAGTTGACAGTTGATAGATTGGACATGCTTTTGCCATTTTTTGCATTAAATGAACAATGCAGGCTTCAATATTTAGCCAGTTATTAAAATAAAATGTGTCATTGTTCTGTTGTTTTTATTGAACTGTTGTATTTGTCAAGGTTGAAATTTGTATTTTAAATTCCCATTCAATAAAAGATTTTCCATTTCCTGCTGCCTGTGGATACTGACATTTACTGATGACCGTGCAGATGTTTATCTCTTGCTTTTATGAGTTTACCAGCCCTCATATTTGTATGACTGAATTTTAACATTATGGTTTCCTCCATTTAAAAAATAAAAAAAAATAATAAAATGTGTTTGTGTGATGGTGCATCTCGGCATGGAACAGCCATGTAGTCATGTTGAAAACAACAGGTGCATCCATAGAAAGCAAAAAGTCTTCTATCTTTAACCCACTGCTGCTTGTGGGGCACACACAAAAAAGTAAACTTTGAACCATTTTTGACAATTTTTATTAGAGGTATAAAAAAAATACATCATAGTATTGCAATATTTTGTTACAGTGGTATTGTATCTATACAGGGACACCAAATGGCTATATTTTAATCAAATCAAATAATCTGGGCCTAAAAATCAATTTAAAAAAAAAAGTCAACACGGATTAGTTTGCGTCAAAATTGGCAAATTCGAGTTAACGCGTTAATGCAGCTTAAACACGTTAACGCTGTCATCACAACTAAAGCAATTAACCGGTCTGGAGCACAGACTGACCCGACATATCTCTGACAGTTTGTCCAAAGTTTGTCCATTCTGTGCTCCAGACGGGTCGAGTGCGTTTAAAATTTTAATCACGTTAATCATTATGACCGCGTTAACATGCCGTATTAACGCGTTAACGCTGACTTTTTTTCTACATTCTGTAACAGATTCAAACTTGTGGTAATGAAATGGTTACCCAGAGCTTGATGTTGACACACTTTTATGATGGAAGGGCGATTGCTTGATAGGAGGCAACCTAATACCAACAGTTGCAGTCCAACTTGAACTGACTGCAGTCACTCAGAAAGATTGTTGGAACTTTTCAAATAACTGCTGTCTAATTCATAAATGACAGATTGCCAACATGTTGCCATGAGTCTAAGTTAATGACCAGAAATCGAGGGGACTGGACACAACTGGCTGCCAGCTAGTTGTATTCTGGTTTATATTCCTATAGAACAGGAAGGTTGCAGAGTGAAAATGTATTAATCACATGTGATTTTCTGTCTATGTAGACAGCAGCAGATACGCGATTGTCAATGGTTTATCAGAGTTAATGCCTGTTTGACCCCAATAAATAACAGACTGAGCACAGAGACTTTGTCTGGCAACATTTATGGCAGGTTTTAGTGACAGCCTAATTTTTGCAGAAAAAAAAATAAAAAAAAATAAACCTCAAGTGTGATAACTTTATCTTATAGGACAGGGGTCTCCAACTCCAGGCCTTGAGGGCCGGCGTCCTGCAGGTTTTAGATAACACCCTGGGTCAGCACACCTGAATCAAATGATTAGTTCATTAGCAGGCCTCTGGAGAACTTCAAGGCATGTTGAGGAGGTCGTTTAACCATTTAAATCAGCTGTGGTGGATCAAGGACACATCTAAAACCTGCAGGACACCGGCCCTCGAGGCCTGGAGTTGGAGACCCCTGTTATAGGATAAAACAGATACTGACAAAGTTCACTTTTGAGGACATCATTGAAAAAAGTTAGTTCAAAGAACGTGATCTGTTTTTTGTTTTGTTTTCCAACTGTGTTGAAAGAATACAGCTGCCAAAATGTGATAAACTCAAATATGTGTTGTTGGTTTTTTTGTTTGTTTAAATTGTAATATCACGAGTGAAGTATTCTGATAAGATTGTATCGTGGGGTGTCTGGTGACTCCCACCTCCAATCTTTACACTTAGGGTTCAACATAACCACTAAAAAGTCTGTAAGCCAGGTCGATTAATCAATGATGGCGTTTCCAGTTACGAGTTCACCTGTGAAGCAAACCGTGAAGCACACAAAGAAGGCGCCATTGATCACACAGGCATATTCCCTCATATTTGTGGCTAAAAACTGGTACAGACTGCAGAGAATATTTAGCAGCACGTGAGTGATTAAAAATGATTAACGTTAATGTTGTAATCTGCTGTCTCAACAGAAAGGTTAATAATAAACCAGCAATGAGAATGACGCTGCAGATCATGTGTGTCATTTCTGGTTGATCTTCAGCCTCATTTCTCTGATGAGACCGTGAAACCAGTCGCATTAAAACAAAAATGTTTTTCTTGAGTTAACAGGAGCGGCACTTGTCACAATCACAATCTCGGCAGATAAAAAGCCAATCAGAGTCTTTTCCAGACCGACTGCTCAACAAACATGAAGAAAAGAATCTTTTCAGCTGCTCATATCCACCGCTGGCCTGTTTCACACAACAATAAAGCAAACGCATAAAGATAAGTTAAAATACAAGCTGTACGTTCAGTTTCCCCACCATGTTTTTAAAAGTCTAAATGTGTAAAACAAAAAGAAAAAAAACCAACCAAAAAAAAAAGTTATTAAAGCTTTAAAATAATTGTAATATCAGGTAAGTCTGCTAGAGAGACTTGATGGCTTCTATGAACCTGAAGTTTACCAAATTTAAAGCTCAGGGCAAACTAAACAAGCAGCTTTTCCTTCATTTATTTTCACTGTCACTGTGTACAATAAACCAGCAGTGGAGAAGCCAGCTAAAAACGCCACTTTTCTTCAGGTTTTCAGGCGGTCTAATGAAGGACTCTTATGGGCTTTAACAACTGCCCCTGTCAGCGCTACAGCGCTCCATCCTACTGACTAAATATTTGAACATGCGCTCCTAAATACTTTTTATTGTACTCGTGCATCTATTTTTAGTCACAAATGCAAGCAAAACACTTACACCATCAAGCCCTGCCTTCCTGAATTCTTTTCCACGCAAAAAGGACAACCTCTTTACTCCAGGACCCTACCCCTTTCTAGTAACACTTCACTGTGCAGCACTCTGCTTTATGTTTATATACGAGTCACACGTCATGAGGTTTTGTAGGTCCAGTTTTCGACATCATTCTCTCATCCCCAAGGCCAGATTGGATGATCACTTCCACAACATTTGACCTCGGTGTAACAGAGGAAAAACAAACAAAAAAAACACACCACTGGAAACACCTTCTTTTCTGTCCTGCTTGTAAAGCGGTGATAATCCGCCCAACAATCGCGCGCCTGTCCCTGACACGGGCCCTCGCTGTGTTCGCATACAAAGCAGAAAAAGAATGGTGTGGCTGTAAAGCCGGTGACCTTTGATCCACATAATGACACAGTGTCAGTGCTGCTGTGATGAATGGGGCTAAGCACAAGCCTCCTTCAACTCACATCAATAATCGAAGCATCTGTTTGTGTGATAAACTTTGCACCTAACATCGTAAAAACTGTCTGACAACTGAAACCTGCACACAACCTGCGTGTGTAACTAGGGGACAAGTCATGCAAACTCTATTATTTTATTACTTCTGGACTAAATAGGTGAGACTTTATCTGAAACCAGTAACCAACGATTGTGGTGGGGTTCTGGCTTTTCGTATCACATGTGTGCTTCAGTACCAAATTCTCTGTGATGTATTTTTCTGTTTCTGCTATCACACATTTAAAGGACTGAAATACTGACACAACAAAGTCTTGGCAGCCAAACTGCTGCTCTTTAATGCTGACATTCTGATTTGAACTTCTACCTCTGATAAAAACCACCACACACATAAATAAAAAATAACTCTGGTGCTGTGATTAAAGCCAGAAAGTCTCATTCTCGTCTATGTCAGCTGCGTGTTCCTATTGAGGCTGAACCACGCTCACCTCACGGAGCTCTTCTGGAAAGGGTCGTGGTCTGAAACGGTTTCTGCAGATTTAAAACTACAGACACTGTAGGCATTTTTATTGGCAAAGCCCATGTCACATCAATTGCAGCAAGTTTTTGGGGTACAGATGGGGCGAAGACTGCAACAGGCAACGCTGAACTGAGGTTCTGCACTGCACCTATGAGGCGAGAGGCACAGAGCTGAAAGCAGACCATGTAAAAGCCTGTGAGCAATCTGGAGATAAAAGAAGCTAAACACTAATAATCCTTCCACAGGTTCACTTACAGACACCTTACTAGTTTTACTTCCTCTAGAGAGATCTTACTGAGCTAAACCTCACCCTTAATCATCCTGGCTTGAGTTGAACTCAACTGATTAGGCTTTGGTGTCCTCCTTTTGTGGAGGACCAAATGCTTACTGCTGGAGCAAAAATAGTAATCGTTTGCTCCAGACTGTGCTGTTTTCATAATTGTTGGCAGCCAAATTTATAAACAAATTTCAAATTCAATACTCAAGCTTTTTTTGTGCAAATTGAAATCGTATTATGAACCTGTAAGATCTTTATCCACTTGATATATAAACTGACCCATGGCACAAGAAATGACAGATACCAGGCTGTGATATCAGATAAGATACTCTTCGTTTAGCCCAAAGGTTGGCCAATGCTTGTGTTAGAGTGGTCACAACATTACATTTTGACCCTGGTCAGGAACTCGATCACACAACAACAGCCTACAAACATGTGAAGCTGAAAGCGTGCAAACTTGGATCACTAGCCACAAATGTAAATATGAATCAACTGAAAGAACCACACAGAGGAAACGCAGAACTTGTGAAAATGACAGTTGCAGTGACATTAATGTAACATATTTTAAACCACCTCAGGAACCTCACACTGGTAATACTAATGTTATTGAGATAAAGCATCAGTCCAATTGATTAGGCTAAAAGCATTTAACATGTTCTGCCTTGTTTTTGTAAGAGTAAATACACAGAAAAGTTGGACAGCTTCTGTTCTGAGGGATGAGATAGACTCTGTATGAACTGTGCTGCTCTCAGAAAATCTGTTTTTGGTATCACGCACAATAACTCTCTAATTGCTCATCAATTTGAATCACTCATTGTTTCAAAAGTGTATAAATCCCTCCTGTGGCAAGTAGTTAAGAAGAGAAATCCCCCTCCCCTGCCCCCCCCCAAACGCACAATAAAAATATCTGAAGTTTCTTTTAAAGTATAAATAAGAAGAAGTTAATTTCTCTCCAATTCGGCGACAATTACATTTTTGGATTGCTAAGAAGCCAGCAGGAATATATTTGATGCCCACAGCGTTGTAATTTTAACCTGAGACAACACCTTCAGCCAACACACAAACTGCATTTAGGGAAAACACCTGCACTGAGCCAAATGTGATATTTACTCCATGCAGGATAAACGCCAGACCAGAGACATTACCAGTAGGTCGCTTTACAGGCCGTCACCGGAATATTGTCAGTCTGTCACAACATTTAACATTGATAATTGTGAGAAGCCAAATTTTTAAGTGAAATATAATTTTTATTAATTGAACAACCTTAAGGCAGTCTAACCTGGTAGTGTGTAGTATTGTGGTTTACAGTAACAACCTATAAATATGAAGTCACAGCAAACTCAATTAAAATTGAACTTGGATAAACACACAGGTCAGCTATAACTGTCTGTTCAAAAAGAAAATCCAAAGCTTATTTCACCCTCACTATACCTGAACTTAGAGGGACCCCCAACCCCACCCCCAAGCTAATCCCACCTACCTGTACTTACAAAATGCCCAGATCTCTTTATCTATCTTAACTACACCCAACATCAACAATTAGGCCAACTGATTACACATAGGTCATTGTCAACTTAATCTAATCTAATTAATCTAACTACAAGCACGTTCACATGACAATGGTGGCACTGGCAGCATCTGACCAATCACAAACATAAGTGTGCTAAGAGCAGAGTGACTGACTCAGAGATAAAATTATAATTTTAGAAAATACGAAGAAGGTAAGCAGGTAATACAGGCTGACCATGTCCAAGCTCTATTATTAAAGACAAGGTCGGGGGGGGGGGGTAGACACTAAGACACTGTTTGTCATTTGATGTGTGCAAAAAGGTTTTATGTTTTCACTTTCAGATGCAGCCTGAACATTAAAAAATACAAATAAATAAAGACCAAAAATTAAAAATAGGATTCAAATTGTTTAGTGTGTAGGATGGAACAGAATGGACTTTTGATGCGTGCCTATGCATAAGCACGACTGGTATGCATATAGTTGCAGCGAGAACACATTTATAGCAAATTTCTACTCTTGCTGCCTCTCAAAGAGCTTTAGACTACAAGGCCACATTTTATCCACCTCACATCCACAGCCAATTTACAATCACCATTTAACATAAGGAGTCCTTGGACTGCAGAAGGAAGGTGGAGTACCCAGAGAGGACCCACATACACAGGAAGAACATACAAACTCCACACAGAAAGGCCAGAGTCGGGGTTAGAATTAGGAAACTACTTGATGTGAGGCCTCAAAGTCCCAGAATACCCTCAGCATTGGTTGCCATAACATCATCACACAGTCACTTATATTTATGCTAGCCGTTAAGGCTCAGGTAGCCGCTGCAGTATTCTCCTGAAGAATAGGTGTCACCACATCAGCGCTGATATTGGAAGAGAAATGGTCAAAACCATCAGCAAAAACACTGCAGAGTGGGGGGTTTTCTATAGTTTTATCCACAAAGTCTCATGTTTTCACACTGTTGCAACATTTCCCTCTGTATAATCTGTGACTCTGAGCTTCTGTACTGATATGTCAACAGAACTGTGGAAAATTATCAACATGACTGTACACTCACGTCTTCAACCCAGTAGGAAACACTGTGTTCCACGGGTGTGTCGTCCAAATGTGACAGGGGGTATGTGGAGAGCATAAAAGTGCCCTCAGTCTTACCCACTCAACCACTGTCCCACCCAAAGACTTAGTTAAGCTAACGCATGCGACTCTTTGTCTTAACTAACTGACGTCTGAGCACTGAGCTGTTGTTTCTGTGGATTCCACAAACAAAAACGAATTAAACCCTAAAAAAGCAAATTAAACCCTACTTAAAAATAAAATACTAGTTACCAATCCTTTAAATAAATAAATAAATAAAAATCACAGTGTTGGTGATAGTGCCTAGTTGGTGGTCAACATCTACTTGTTTAAGTTGTTTTAAAATCGTTTTAAACAGGAATAAATGTGTTCTTCAAATCTCTATTTTTTGAGTGATGCTCATCAGACGAAGAAGAGAACTTTAGAGTGTGTCCAGGGTAAGAATAATCAATTCCCATAATTCTAGGACATGATACTGCAAACTGCCACAGAGATAAAGCTGTCTAATCGAGCTCAGCCCTGCATCTGCACTGGTGCACAGCCACAGGAGAGCGGCAGCACTGCAGAGGTGGACCCACCTCCGACCTACACAACCCCTTTAAAGTCTACATTGGAGTGGAAGTCGACCTGCTGCAGCAGCTTCTCTTTTCTCATTAGATGTGTCATGCTTTTTTCCGAAATTCAGAGGGCGCATTAACTTTTCATTTATATCCATCTTTTGTGTATTTTAAATATTATTCTAATGTCTCCCATTGTTAAAGAGGACTAGTAGCACTAGAATAATATTTTTGTTTACTTTGTTGCACTGAATGAGCAACTTAATATAAGAATAAGCTCCAAATCTTATATCTGTTATAAGAACTGCATGATTAGAGGTTAGTGGCTCAGAAGTTATCACCTCTACCCATTAATTATTTTCATCTTGCCATTATTATAACTACAGTAAGGAGACCAACTATAGCGGTACTTGTAGAATTTCTTTTCAGAGACACAAAAATACCATCTGTGTGTATTCATTGTGTCACTCTTTCAGAGAATAAATGTGCAGATGTTTAGTCCTGTAGAGACAATCCTTCCTGCCCTGAGGTCAGCGCAATCATGCTAGCACTACTTTCTAAAGAGCTGACTGGTAAACGGATAGTTATTTCGTACCTGTTGAGCATTCTTATTTTGAACTTAACCTGCTCTGGAGCAAGCGATGTACCCCCTTAACAACCAAAATACCTATTATAACCCTAAAAACCCAGAGTTACACCTTAAGTTATCTTGCTAAAGTCCAAATTCTGCTTCCTAGTACAGACCTCAGAGCACACAATACAGATACTGATAAACAACTTATTTTAAAGGAAAACCACAACACTGATGATAAACATTTTTAATAACCAACGTTTTTTTAAAGGGTGGTGTAATTTACTTAACCTCGAGTGCATATTTTGTTAACAAATACACACAAACACCAGAAAACAAGAGATGTCTGTTAAGTAATTATATGCAGACCAACCGCTTCTCTCTTCAGCACAAAAAAAGCCCATTGTGAGCCAAGAAACCCCGCTGCCACTACACCTGAGGGTTGTCCCCCGAATTCCACTTTAACCCCTCAATACATACCTTCAAATTACAAACAGCGACCCTTGTCAAACCACATCCCCATTTCCTCTACAGATGCAGTGACTCAATCATCAGGTCTAGACAGGGCCTGAACCAAAACAAGCTCTGCTCACTCCTCCTCTGTCGTGTTTCCACCCTGCTCAATTACTTCAGGTGATTTATGACCCCCAACCAGTGCTCTAAAACAAGGCCGAGGTTCAACTCTACCGGTGAACAATGCAAGGGTGGTCCAGCGGACTGTATTTATAGTCGGTTGCTTACCACTGGTGGAGGATGGTCGCTGTAAACGCTGCTAATCAACGTATACCTCCGTCCATCCACACACACTCGAGAAGGATTTGTTTGGATCAACTTGACAAGTCAAAAAACATTACAACTTCCAGCGGAGACGCAATGCAGGCGCGTTTAGAAGCTGACAGCCGGTAGTGACTACAGCTCACATGCCAGGGGCCAAACTCAGCGACACTCCTTTAATAATTGAGCCGTGATGAGTCTGAAGTGCGGCCTGAGCGTGGGTAAAGAAAAAACACAGCTACTGTAGCCACGACGCCTCTGTGGTAAAGTTGAGCCGACTGCAAAGTAGCAGCCATGTCTTGTTAGCTGGCTTGCAGCAGCATCCAATGAAAGATGGCGACCTCAGGCGTGATTTCGCGGATTCCCCAACCCCCAACCGATTTGAATCAGTTAGTTAGCAAGAGCGCTAACTTGCCCCTGACCGTTTGTTTACCGCCCCTCTCCCCTTAATGACAGAGAACAACTTCTTACTCACCTGTCAACTCTCACTATACGGCTCTGCAAACACTGTGGTAGCTGCTGCTGGAGGTGGTGCTGGATGAGGCCTCAAACTGGCTTCCAGGCTAAATGCGCAGGGTGTTAGCTAGCGAGCTAGCAAGCTGTATCGAGCACGCTAGCTGCGAACAACCGGCTCAAACTTCACCCTCAAACAGTCTTCAGGTGTCAGGGGAAGCACCCACAGCCAGTTACAGCGCAATGACAAAAACACTCCAACACTGACAAGGGGAAGGGGGGGGGGAAAAAGAAAGGAAAACGAGGTCCCCCTTAACAACACTGCAAGCTAGTTAGCAAGTTAGCTAGGTGGCTAGCTAGCTAGCTTGCCTGCCTATCAAGTTTGTGCAGTCGATGAAAACTGGCGTCTGGAAGCAAAATCCCTCACGGTCAACAGCAGGCTATGTGGGAGGGAGGCCAGTCCAGAAACAATCAGAGGAAGCCTAAAAAGTGAGGAATAAACGCGACTCGTCTTCCAGCTTCCGATCGATCAAACATTCGCTCCTGCTAAAGATGAGAGAGAGAAGAGGGGGGTTTGGAATGGAGAAGTCGGCGTTTCCTTTCCTTTTCGTGTGCAGCGCAAAGATCGTCTATAACGCAGATTTACCGGACATCTCAGCGGCTCAGAAAAACTTTTTATTTTAAAGTGGCCACCAAAGACTATAGCTCTATTATAAATAATTTCATTAATATAGCCCAATAATATCACATAGCTTCAAAAGTCTTTACATATTTGAAAACTGGGCCACTTACATGTTAAACCAGGTATGTAATCAAACAAGCAGCCCTTCAGAAATACACACATACAAATGATGCATAAGTAAAAATAAATCAGCAAAAAATATAAATAAAATCCTGCAGAACATAAACAAAGAAATATATAAGAAACGATCTTAGTTAACAGAAGTAGAAGGAAAATTTGATACTAATCAAGAAGGCATGCAAAAGCTCTTTATTTGCTAGATTACCAAACCACTGAGTTCAACAGGTATGGCATGTACACTGCTATTCTTATTTTCATTATTTGGTAAAAGGACAAGTAAATGCCAGAATAAAAATGTGTTTCTTGAAATTATCTGTATCATTTGCTTCCCTACTATTTTGACGTACCACAGTTTGGGGGCAATAACTGTCAAAGCTGCATCCCACAGTTTTCCCTGTGAGGAGTATTGGATAGCTCAAAGTTTGGCACTGGAAGATCTAAGAGGGCGAGTCAGTTTCTGACAGACTTTCAGAAATATAAGAAGGTCCAAGACCAATTAGGATTTTCTATTCCAGTAAGAGCATTTTAAAGGTGGCTTATTATATTGTTTATCTCATGTCGATAGACACATGTTAAATAGGTTTCTTGTGTTATGTTTCTGTCTAACAGATAGACAGATACCTTACTGATCCTGCAAAGGACATTTCTTACTGTGTTACAGTTGCAGGATAAAGAATAAAAATATTTGGATCTACAATAAAAACAACATTGTTACAAGTAAAAGTGCCACAGAGCGTATAATTTTAGGTCGTGCAAATAATTTTTA
>VOQK01001788.1:0-15528 GCA_015052645.1 Benitochromis conjunctus
AAGAGCGGGAACAGCTGGTGACGCAAATCTGAAGGCTAGATCGTCCGAATTCTCAAGCCTCGCACTTCCGGACTTCTCGGCCTTCGGAGGACCCGGCCCACGCAGCCTTCGAAGGCCGGGTCCTTCGAAGGCTGCGGCCGAGGTTTTCGGACACAGCTTTAGACAACCTCTGAGGCCGTCACAGAGCAGCTGTATTTGTACTGACATTAGATTACACACAGGTGCACTCTATTTAGTCATTAGCACTCATCAGGCAATGTCTATGGGCAACTGACTGCACTCAGACCAAAGGGAGCTGAATAATTACGCACACCCCACTTTTCAGTTATTTATTTGTAAAAAATGTTTGGAATCATGTATGATTTTCATTCCACTTCTCACGTGTACACCACTTTGTATTGGTCTTTCACGTGGAATTCCAATAAAATTGATTCATGTTTGTGGCTGTAATGTGACAAAATGTGGAAAAGTTCAAGGGGGCCCAATACTTTTGCAAGCCACTGTATATGTACTGTAGCTATTCTTTTGAGATAATTCATTTGCAGGGCTAAGACAGAGAGACAGACCATTGTCTTTCACTTTCACATTTGTGAGCAATTTAGAATTAGCACCTAACCTAACCATACAACTTCTAGCCCGTCAATTCAAACCCACAACCTTCTTGTTGTGAGGCAACCGCACCACTGTGTAGCTTGACTTTTTAGTTATAATTTTGACCTAAATTCATTGTACTGAATGTAAGGCATAAGAGTTTGTGCTAAAAAAAAAGCCAAAACTTTATTCATTGCTGTTGCTATTTTTAGATTGCTACGTGGAAGTCCTTCGGACTACTTGTTTGTGTGCCTCAGTTAAGCAGGATCTCCTCCAGTCTGTCAAAATAGCAATTCTTCAACCTCCTTTTGTGGAAAAGGATGACATTGCAGGGAGACAAATCTGATGAGCAGGGCAGGTGGTGAGTGGTGGCGGTGTGTGGCGTTTCCAAAACTCTTCTGTGATCGCGAATATAATGGCATGCACTACATTTCAGGTCTTTACAGCTCAACATTTTACCAGAGTCTACTCAGGGAAAACAGTGACAAGCATTCATGCTCACATTCACACACAGGCCTGTTTCTGTTAAAAGAAATAAACAGGTCTCGATCTGATGCAGCTCTTTCTGGCTTATACAGATATAAGCTAGATTTCTACCTGCGTGGTGATCCTTGATTTGAAAGTCAGGTCAGTTTGACATGAAGGTTGGATGTCTGTGATAAAAGCACAGACGCACAGCTGTGAGTAATAACAACAAGGTTTACAGAACAGTCTAAAAATAGAATCCACACTGGAAGCAATCATGAGGTGCGTCCCAAACCTTTGTCATTGTAGGTCAAATGTACAGTACGATTTGTGCCTATGCAGCTCCATAAAACATACTTCATTCGCAGCCAGGAATGAACTCTTGTGCGCAGACGTGAATTGAGTGGGTTCACACCATAGAGAGGGCTGGTTTTAAAGCTCAAGGGAATTATTTATCTGTTGTGTAAAGAAATAAAGCCATCACGACTCTGACTCTTGGAACCCACGCAAGCATGACGTGAGAACAGGGCCGGTCATAAAACAGACATGTTGTTTCAAACTTTTGCTGTTTCAGCTCAGTTCAATTCCATTTGAATTTCATAGCATCAAACAGTATCGTGCTGTTATTCTTTTCAAAGTCTAAAGACCACATAAAAAACAAACAATAGAAACATAGCTATGGCCTCTTGAGAAAACGCTCAGTGGTAGTGGGGAAGAAAGACACTTGAGTTGAAAGTGCTGATTTCTTCAGCGCACATCAGTGCAGCCTAAATACACAAGTTCAGTTGCGGAAATCTTCTCGGGCTCAGCCTCTCACACAGGAAATGGGTGTGACACTGGATTGTTGTACCCTTAACAGTAGTGCCCACACAAATTACTTTCCTCCTCCTGATTGTTCACACACACACACACACACACACACACACACACACACACACACACACACACACACACACACACACACAAAGAGAGAGTAGTAGAAGTTTGCCCAAGGCTGTTGCTGAAATGACTGGCTAACCACCAAGAGTTACATGGACTGCTTGAACTCTATCAGTCAATAGGCCATCACCCCAGGTTCTTTCTACCATGGTGGTTTGGATGTAGCCTTAGGCTGTGTGAGTTAGCCTGTGTGTTTGTATTCTGGAGGCATAAAGTACAGGTATAAAAAGACAGGGAGACAGAAAGTGAAGGAAATACTAAAATATTTATTAACAGATTAAGAAAATAGTTTTCCAATAGTGTGCGCCTCAATCCAGTGCTAATGGCTCCACACAGTATCTGCAGTGTTTATTATGAAAGCATGGAGAAATGGGCCCTTGGATAACACGTAGAAGTGAACATAAAAAATGCACAGAGTTGAAACCAGATTAAAACTTAATACTTCCTCTCCAGGAAAGAAATAAAATCATTAAATATACCTGTATCGGTCTTTGTGGTCACCATTGTTTACATTTTTGCATCGTATATCCATAGCAACACCAACACCAACACACAACACATGACCCAGCATTTTTAGATACAGGACACATGCCCAGCACTATACTGGTGTTTTTGAAATTTGCTTAAGTGCATTACAGATTAATGATAAGGAAGTCACCAAGTGGACAGTCTCTCTAGGTCATAACATTCATTCTCATTCATTGGATGAGGCAGGGTGCTCTGTATCTGTCAGATTCCTGCGTGATGTCTCCTTCACAGATGAATATCCAACAGTTTCTACATATTCAAGTTTAGACATTGTCCGAAGTTGCCTTTTCTCACATATAGCACAGATGAGGAGATGGTCTGTTTTGTAGTGTTGCCACTATAGGTATTTTGGCCAGTGTTGGCATGTAGAGCAGTCACGAGGTGGCACACATTCACTCCCTACGTAATTACTGTGCATCAGACAGGCAGTCATATTGGACTGTCTGACATGTGCCTTCATCTTGTAATGTCTAGAAAACTTTAGGACTGTAGCGCATGTGCGACTGTGTGGCTGTGACACTGACTGACTGTGTTGTTTGAACTTGTGATTTATTAGAGGAGACCAGGATCATGTGAGGGTGAATACTTGAATATGTCACAGTGATTCAGAGTACTTTCCTCTCCAGATCATTTCAGGATCTTGACAATAACCTAAAGATTTGTTTTGTTTTGGGTTTTTATTTCAATCCAAACAGCTTTACAGACGCTAAACTTTACCAGCATTTCCACTGACCTAAAGCTCAGAATATGAGTGCATTTATTTGCTGAAGTTAAAACATTTCTGAGCACAATTTTTTACCGACTTGCCCTGACCAGGGGAATCTGCACTCTCTTTCATCTTTGCATTAACTCTGAATGTAATTATTCTGCCTATAAAATGCTTTTTTTTTTTTTGCAAGCTGTTAGGCTCTAGGGGTCAAGTGTGTAGGCTGATTATTGCTCAAATGAAAGAAACCAAGCGAACACGAATCAGTCAGAGCTGACAGAAACGTTTGTTTGAAATGCAAGTTGGATAACTTTTCAGTCAGTTTAATGTAAAATCAATATAATGTATGTCTCTCTTAGTATTTCCCATATAAAATGGCATGACGTTCACTATTTTGTCTCTCTACACTTAGAATTGTAAAACTGTGTTTGTTCATTATAGTCACTGTGGTACAAAATATTGAATAGTGCGTTTTCTAAATTGGATAAAATCAAACTTAGAAGACACACTAACCGCGCCACACTGTGATCTGTCTCTTTCACTCATATTTTTCCCCCAAATTAGGGCCAATACGTATTGCTTAACTTAACAGTGAACTCCAGACTGATTTTATTATCATGACAGGTCTTCAGATTGTAAGACCCAAATTTCCATGATGAGGGTGTGTACGTTTTAAAAAGGACAGCAGAAGTGAAATAAAATCCACACACTCGCACACAGAGAGAGAGAAGCTGACAGCTTACTTTGAATCACTGTCCATTTTCTTCTGATTGTGTGTTTTTCAGCATTGGCAATGAGAGAGGGACAAAAAAAAACGTTTTTACACGCCGATTATTTTAGTCCTTTGCTGAAAATAAGACACCATTACACATAATTATGACCAGAAGACTTTTGAGAAATGGTGCTAAAATGGTACTTAAAAGCTCTAAACCCTTCTCTCCCAGTGGTGCAGTATTTACTATGTCTGTCTGTTTTGTTAAGTTACTGTGTGTTGGTGTGTTGGCATGCACATTTGTGCGTACGAAATGAGTCCTCTGTGGAAAGTAACTGTTTTTCACACTCGTACTTTTCTAGAGGGGCTTATAGGCCCCTTCAGCCATGACTAAAGCTTTTCTCTCGCTTTAAAAGTGCCTCTGCCAGCAACTTTAACCTCCCTGGGGTGATTTCTCACTCTTTATCCACAGTACCATACTGTGGATTTGCAACTATTTTCCAGCCACATGTTACACCTTTATATTTAAAGTCCTTTAAGCTGACATGCGCCTTCTGAATGAATTCCACCCATATATTTGCAAACTGAATAAATATGGATGGATAAACTTATAGAAAACAAAGCATGTCTCAAGTTAAGCTGAGGAACATGTTGTTTCCTTGAGAAGGACGCTTTGTGGACATTTATTTTTATATATCGCTCTAATGGCACCCACATGACCCGTGACAGCAAATTTAATTTTTATTACAACAGCGAGCAGTCAGCAGCTCTGGAGAAATATTCACATTTACACTGGAGATCATTTTATAATTAACTGCATGTGTAATGTGATGTGCATTATACTGTTTAATCCAAAAATAACTGTATGCTCTTTTCAGAAGAATAGGAAGTGGCAGCTTTAGGATGTATTTTCATCTTTTACACAAAGGGAATAGACTAGCCACTTTCAGAGTTTCTCATGTAGTCACTGCACTGCTCTATGAGCTGTATTGAGGACACTGGTGGAAGTAATTTCCTGTTACCTCTTGTTAGAGCACTATTGGAACAGATTTTTTTGCTGTAATTGAATCAGACGTCTTGCTGCCCGGACAGATGTAACATACTTCCTGCTCTTTTCAATCCATTATTCCTCTGGTGGGCTCGTAGATTTTGGCGATTTGCTAAAGGAAACTGAACTGACAGGCCACGAGGAAGCAGGTTGAAGGTGGCTAGCTTTGTTGCTGTTGTACACTTTGTTTTTAAATTAAAAGAAACACTTTAGTGCTGTCTGCGGTGTTTTTCTTGGTCTTAAACCACATTAGAGCCAGACTATTCAAATATTTAGTTCATTTCATTGTTGCCAAATTAATGACATTGTCACTAGATTTTCCTTTTGGACAAACAACACCAGCATTGTTCTGTGAGTGGAAGGTGTGTGAGTGCACGTGCACTACACTACAGGTCGGCTGCGAGGGACCACGGGAAAAAAGCTTATTGAGTAATAAAACTAAAGTGCTAGTACTAAAGTTTGCTCATGTGATCGTGCTGACATTTATTCCACAAAAATTCAGATTGAATCCTTTTAATTGTCATTGATTAATTAAAAAAAAAAGTTGTTTCATGTTTCTGAATTGAGGGATGCAGGGAATGGTTTGAGAAACTTACAGTTTGTCAATGAAGCTCCAAGCCCAGAAAATGATTTTAAGTTTGTTCAGTATTTCAATGATTGGCAGTCCTATATTTAAAATCTGTCACCACCTGTAAACATGGATTTCCAATGTTTGTGAAATATTAGTTTTGTTGCCCTCACCTTTCTCAGGAAGAAAAAAACCCAAACAAAATGATCAGACTGACAGTTCACACCTTTTCCCTGATAACAGTGACAGGTAGTGAGAATGAGAGACAATAAGCAAAGTAAAGCCACGGTTAAATGGCTCTAGATGACATATTTACCGCAGCAGACAGTGACAGACAAAAGACCTGAGACAGACGGCAAGAATCGAGACAGTCAGTCTTACAGCTGATGCCTCTAAGATGTAAATCGGCACTAAAAATGATGAGCGCAGCAGCAACCAAACAGATGTCTGCCGGAGTACAACTTTCATGAGTGGAGTCACTTGGAGTTTTAAATGCCAGATTATCCTGGCAGAGCAGGGAGACTTTGTTTTGTTTGTGGTGATCTGTGAGCTTATATGGCACAGTGGACCAGCTAGTTGATTATAAAAGTGTTCTGCACATGGCGTCAGTCTGTGCGTTTTTGGAAGCATCAGCAGTCTCTATTTTCCTCAAAGGACAACCTCACAACTTCAGAAAATGTCTGCACTGAAATGGCCTTGCTGACAGCAACACAAAACGCCTCAACAAAGCACAAACCCATGATTTCAAAAGACTCACAAGAGAATTACATTCCTGCAAGTGATTTTGGTAATGCAAACTTGATGCTTCCAGGAAATACCAGGAAATGAAATGAGTTTACTCCTGTGATATGCTGGCATTTCGTATTCGCCTTGTTGTCGCGTGTGGGGTTTTTTTTTTTTCATGGTGGAAAATGTAACCGGTCCACCACATTTAAAAGTGCTGAAACACGTTTTTTCACACCTTCAGTGGAACGCGGGCTTAAAAGTTCTATTGAATGTGCAAATCTAGGCCTGAACAGATGGAGGAATCATTCACTCCAGACAGTCAAGGTGTGAAATTTTCATTTAACGTTTTTTGACGTTTAGCAGATTGTTGCATTTGAAGCGTGTTGAACTAAGCGCAAACTGTAGACTCTTTATGTTGGCTGATCATCACATGAATCCAAAGTCTTCAAAGTGGAACTGTTTCTAATTCAATCCGGTCCGTCACACTGCCATCCATTCCTCCTCACCGTGGCTCCTCTCGTCTCCTGCTGCTTTCTGTTAATGGAGATATCGCCTACTCCCTCCTTCTCTTTGGGCCACTGTCCTCATCCCCTCCTCTGTTATCTCTTTGTTGTCCTCCACTCCACTTTAACTTTTCAATACTTGCCCTCTGCCTCTTCCTTGGCCCGCTCCATGAAACTAATCGGCAGTGTGCTGTCACTCAGAGCGCTTCATCTTTTTCGTTTTCCTGCAAAAACTAATCAATCAGCCTATGTTGATTATTTAGCACATGCTCCCTCCTTCTCTCATTATACTGTAAATCAACAAATGATTAATAACAACGAGCAACCAGAAAGAAAACAAATAGGGTTTATTAGTGAGTGGGATTCTGGAAGGCAGGAAGACTGAGTTTCTTTTAGCGAGGCTTAATATTCCCCGTAGTGAATGCCAAGTGCTCTAAAGGCAAACAGTTGGCATTTTGAAGTCCCCTGAGTAGCTATGTTTCTGCAGTGTCCTGAAATGCCCTCAGCTTAAAGTGAGTAAGACATTAAGCAAGCTTAAATGTTAACTTAAATTGTAATTTCCTTGTGGCACAGAGCTTGATGGTATTTATGATTAAGTACATACAAAAGCTGGACTGATAGCTTCTTTGCCATCAAAGATTCCCTGAAACTTTCAGACAGATAGCTTGCTTTCATGAAGCTGAAGGTTGCCTACTTGGGTTTTGAATGATTACGACATCTAGCATGTTATATGTGCTTTTTATAGTCATTTGATGCCTTGGGTCTTTACCGTCAAGGCTGGCCTTCAGTCGGTGGTGTACCTTTTTGCTTCTTGTGGTTAGACTGGTAAATATTATATTGCCAGCATGAAGCGCAGTGGTTGCTATTTTCTGTTTAAATGTGAATAACACATTTTTTTCAGTAGATTTTCACCCTAGGAGTCCTCAGTTATGACAAAAACCATAATCATGTTTACCTATAACTATAATACTATATTATTTGGGCAGTGTTGAGGTCATGATCACTCATTAACTTTAGAAATATCACATTCGTTGAACTTTAAAAACTCTCTCTCTCTCTAACAGTTGAACTTAAAATGCAATTCAGCTGAAAGCCAAATAAATCAATGAGAATAAATAAGGGTGGAGGTTGTTGGGCCACAGGGTTATCTGGAGAGGAATGGGGCCCAAACAACCAGCCTTCCCAAATGGGTAACATGTGGTCCTCGCTGCATCATCTATAATGGAAGGTCTGCAGGTGCAGACAGAGGTGATGAGGCCTAGGAAGCGAAGACTCATTGCAGAGTTTTTCCATAGGTTCACCTGAACTTTATAGCAACTTCTGCTTCCTCTAGATAAATGTTGTTAACGAAAGACTGGCAGAAACACTCCATTATAAAGAAAAGGGGTGCCCTGGTTTTCTAATACAGACGAAGCAAAGGTTATTATTGTAAAAATGAATGCAGCATAGTAACCATTTTATCTCATTTATCTCTTTCATAATTGTTTGAAGCAAAAATACTCCAAAATAACTCCACCCCCACACTCCCTATAATCTCTCCATAGGATCCTGCACACATTTTAAATCCTCCAGAAATTGAAACTTGCTGATTTTCATCTCAAATTCATCATTTTTAAATTCAGTTTATCATTTTATATTATTTTCCAATTTCACAACCATCTATCCAAATACTGTAACTCTTCTATAGGCATTGTGTGCAGAAAATAGGAGTATTGGATTAAACACAGAGGCTCTGTTCCCTGTATCAGTTCATCTTGATGAGGTCAGCAGCAGACAGAGAAGGGATTGTGTGTTGCAGAGCAATTATGGCACATCTGTATCTCACATGCTGCTGTTAAGACTGGAAAGCAGACATCGCATTGTCTTAATGGAATTGTGGGGACAGCCAAATCTGATCAATATTTCCATGAACTAATTGTCTTGACAACTACTGTTGCGGGGGAGTTGATGTTTCCTGGTTGATGGAGACCAGAGTTTATGGCCTTTTTAACAAGTTTAGGAAAAATCAACAATACTGAAAAATAACAATATTGCCAGGAAATCCAACTGTACAAGGCAGAAAGGTCCTGAGAGAATGCAAGTGAGAAGAATTAATGCTCTGAAAATGAAGCGTTGACCATCCATGACCTACTTTTGCTTCGAGTGCACAGCTTAGATGCAGCAGTCAATATGCCTAATTACTCTGTACTTGCTAACTGCATCTTACACTTCAGCAGTGGGACTGTAAAACTCACCATCGATGCTCACAGTACTTATAGACCTAATGCAGTCATGTTGTCTCTTTGGCATTCTTATGTCTAATCTACTAGTCTTGTTCCCTTCTCTGAATTTAACTTTTGCATTTGTTTATGTGCCGGTGTTTCCAAGAGCTGTCTAGTGAACCCACTGATGAGTCTCTGAGTTCCTTAATTTACATACCAATTGCGTATTGTCCCGCTGGGTGGCAAGAATGTTACACCTATGGGAAAATCTTATTATAGGAAGTGCAAATATATGTATATATTCCAAGAGGTAAAATGTAAAACTAGCAATGATTTCCAAGTAGTTTCAAATGATTAAAAACTGGCTGAGGCTATGACTAAGATCAGGTATTATTATATATTATGACATGCCTTTAGAATAGGGTGAGCATGTTTTCTTGTTCTCATGTACACGTGAAGTTAAAAGTAATGACATGTGCAAAAGCCAAAGCAGAGAAGAGATGGGATTGGAGGTTAGAAGTTAAAATATATTCACTGAAAACTTTGTTAGATACAACATGCTAGTACTGGTTTGGATCTTTGTGGCAAGGCGCTGGAAAATTTCCCAGATTTTGGTCCATATGGACATGATAGAGTCACACAGTTGCTGTTTCTTTTAATATTGCCATGTTGAAACCAGCTTGTTTGAGCCTTGTGACATAGTGTATTCATCCAGCAGGATAACGCACCGTGGTCATAAAGACATGGACATGGTCAGCAACACTCAGGTAGGCTGTGGCATGCAAACGATGCTCAGTGGGTACTAAAAGACTCAAAGTCTGCCAAGAAAACATCCTCCACACAAATGACACTTCCACCAGCCTAAACCACTGAAAGAAAAAGGCAGGATGTGTGCTTTTATGTTATTTACAGCAAATTATGACTCTAACATCTGAATACTGGAGCAGACTCATTAGCTCAAGTGAGCCGTAATGGCACCCGGTGCGGTTTTCTTATACAGCAGCCTGTCTGCTTCAAGCTTGGACATGTTGTGTTGGCAGATTCTCTTGTATTGGTATTTGAGTGTTGCCTTTCTATCAGCTCAAAGCTGTCTGGCTATTATGCTCTGACCTCTGGCATTAACAAAGCATTTTCACCTAGAGAACTGGATATTTTCTCTTTGTCATACCATTCTAACTCTAGAGATGGTTGCATGAGAAAATCCCAGTAGATCAGGAGTTTGTGAAATACTCAGACCAGCCCGTCTGGCACCAACAGCTATTCCAAGGTCGGAGTCCCTTAAATCACCCTTTTTTCCCATTCTGATCCTCAGTTTGAACATTCACAGGTTGTTTTGACCATGTCTATGTGTCTAAAGGCATTGAACAGTTAACATGCTATAGGCTGATTGGAATAAGCAGTTGAAGTTTAGCAGTTTAGCTGCAGTAAAAGATTAATAGCATTTCAGTGTTGGCACTGTCACCTTAGTGTAACTAGAAAACCAGAGCTTAAGCATAAGGATAGCTGGATAATGTGTTAGCAAACAAGTACTGTCTTACACACGCAATTGACAGAACTATATTAGCATTTAATTGGAGTTGTGTATGCTGGTGTGTCATGAGCTCATGAAGGGCCTCTTTCTAGATGCTAAACTCATCTGGGACTTGCTCGTGATTTTTCCCTATAATGTGTTTTGCAGTATAAAGTTTTTGGAGATGAATATTGCGAATCGGCACAATGAATTTAATTGAAACTGAACCAAAATATTAACTTTGTGTGATGTTTACTCTAGGTAGCACACAGACAGGGCCTTTTAATTAGCTGCAGGTACCAGATGAGCTGTTAGTTTGAACCAAAACAAAATAATTCAAACGTTTTATGCTGTAAATTTAAAGTAATGAGCTGCAGGACACCGAAGTCCTCTGTAGAGTTGTGGGAAACTACAAACATTGCCTTTTAATCAAAAAATATTACTCTTTTTCCTCAAGGAGTTGAAAAATAATCAAATGAAAATAAAAAAATACAAAATATGAACAATATTGTCCATTATCTTCCATAATAACAATAAAATAAAGTATTTTTAAATGTATTATTATATACATAAAGGTAATGTAACTTTAAAGACTTTTGTTGTGGATATTTTCAGACGCACTAATGAGTTTGATTGAACTTGTCTATCATGGCTGCTCATGCTGCGTTATTACTAGCAGACATAAACTCCTACATATCTAAGCTATTAAGCTGCCATCAATTACTGTTAGAAGTGTGATATAATGAGATCCACTGTTCACCGCCGAAGCAATTATCACTTTCTAACCAAGCTGAAAAGCTCTGAGTCCGCAGTTTTAATTCTCTGCCCGCTTTTACTGTTAAACTAACAGCATCATAAACACTTTCCCACATGGACACATCACTATAAAAAAGTAAAATAAGATGATTTGTTTAACTGCCTCGTTAGAGAACGCAAGAGTTAAAAGACGGCGTTAAATATTATGATACATCTCGTGGTGTCAGGGAGAGTCTCAGCGTTGCTGTTTTCTCAAAGGTGGGTAATTAATGTGTAATCTCCTTTGTGAGAGAATATGAATAACACGCTCTTGCATGCTCCTTAATTTGTGTAAAATGAACATGAAGCCAGTTAACAATAATTGGATACAAGTCTTTGTTGTTGTTCTGTTAATGAAGCAAGAATCAGGGTGATGGGGCAAAAAAAGAAAAGAAGCAATGCATTTGAATCAACAGTAAATGTGATTTAATGTATTGTTTAAACAGTATTTTACAATGTGAGGCACAAAGTTGATAACTTTTCTTTTTCTCCAACAAATGTAATCAGAAATCTTTTCAACAGACAGATCAGCAGAATTGATTTTGACAGCAATACGTGATAATCCTTTTCTTTTTAATGCCAGGGATGTATTTTAAAAACCTGGCCTACTCAGAAGCCCCTTTCTTTCCGCAAGAGACGTGGCGCTTCCTCGATTCAGCACTGTTATTCGATGATGTATAAGCTCTGGCAGTGTATCCTATAGGAATCCAGTTTAATAATTTAATAGGAGAATAAATTGAAACATTTGTAAGGTTGTAAAGGCAGGAGTCCATTCTTCTGTCTGTCTGCGCCTGTCCTCTCTTTTACCACTTTATTGCTCCGTTTTCTCTCTCTCTCCCCCCTCACAATACCTTCTCCCCTCTCCTCACCCCGCCTTCCTGCCTACCACTCCTTTCTGTTGTCAGTCTCTTTCTCTCCTTCCTTTTCATTTTTTCTTCTTAGTTCTCAAATTGAATGAGTTGTTTGCTGTTTTCACATTCAGGTAATACTTTATTATTTTAGGTTTATATTATCCTACTTTTCCCCACTGATGATGGGCGGTGTTGGAGTGACATTTTAAGCCAGCTCCTACTGTATGGACACATGAACTCTAAATCAGTCTGGATTCTCTGATAGGAGCTTTACCAAGTCTCAAATCTAAAGTGCCCTGAATGAGAGAATAAGCTTTCCAGAATCAGTAAAAAAACCCATCTTAGACATTTTTCATTTTAATCCCTTTCTGCAATTTTCATTTTATCTGTATTTCCCTCCTACTTATTTTATACTGCTTTTATACTTCTTTCTTATCATTATTATCATCTCTTGGTAGTGGTGGTCTCGCCTTTTTTTCTACTGTCGCCAAAGGAAAGATGTCTTTGTGCATGTCTTTTATCCTGTCTTCCTTCTTTCACCCCAACCGGTCGCAGCAGATGGCTGCCCCTCCCTGAGCCTGGTTCTGCCAGAGGTTTCTTCCTGTTAAAAGGGAGTTTTTCCTTCCCACTGTCGCCAAAGTGCTTGCTCATAGGGGGTCATATGATTGTTGGGTTTTTCACTGTATGTATTATTGTAGGGTCTACTTTACAATGTAAAGCGCCTTGAGGCGACTGTTGTTGTGATTTGGCGCTATATAAATAAAATTGAATTGAATTGAATTGTCTTTCACCTGTAATCAAACACACAGTGAAAAGAAATGGATTTGACGTGACTTAAACTGATCAATACCGGCACGCTAACGCAGTGTGTCTTACAATATGAGCCGGGACCTAAATTAAATATAGATTATCATGCAGTTGAGTCCCTGTAGTAATATAGTTTCATGAGCTTCTGTGACCAGGGGAGGAAAACACAACAGATATTTTGATTTCAATAGCAGGATGGATACAAGTTAATAATCCTTTCCACTAATACTATTTACAGGAACTCACTATTTTGTTTCTTGTGTATGTATCTATATTACTGTCATATCAAATTTTATACAATGCTCTAAACACACAGATCTGCTTTAAGACTGTTTCTTCTTGTAAGTAAATTAGTCTTCCATAATGTGAAGTCTAATTCTGTAATGGCTGCAGATGGATCTCAGGAAGTGGCCAAAGACGCCATGCACATTGTGGCCATTGACACATGTAACCTTATTAAAGGGAAGCCTGAGTCTGGGGATGGCAGCGTCTGTCTCTCGGTTGCTCAGTTCACTGTTTTGTGTCTGGGCTCCAGGCCTATTACAATGATTTTAACTTAATTTTAGACATGCCAAGGATGAATTCCACTGACTTTGGTGAACTACTGACTTTTTCTCTGTGCCGTAACATATCATTTTAAGGAGCTCAACAACTGTCTTGATTTTTCATGCCAGTCTTTTGATTTTAGCTATGTGTTATTCCTGTTGGAAGCAGCAGAAGATAGGTACTCTGTTGTGATTAAGGGATAGACATGGTGCAACAATACTCAGCTAGGCTGTGGTATTTAA
Source organism: Benitochromis conjunctus (assembly GCA_015052645.1). Classification (NCBI taxonomy): domain Eukaryota; kingdom Metazoa; phylum Chordata; class Actinopteri; order Cichliformes; family Cichlidae; genus Benitochromis; species Benitochromis conjunctus. The sequence continues at coordinate 13,739 of VOQK01001788.1, forward strand.
ACAATGCTTAGTTGGTACTGAGGGGCCCGAAGTGTGCCAAGAAAATATGGACCGTATCATTACACTACCAGCAGCCGAGCCTATAGATACAAGCCGGGATGGATTCATGTTTTCATGTTGTTCGTGCCAAACTCTGACCCTGAATATCACAGCAGAAATTGAGACTCATCTTTTATTGTCCAATATTAGCGAGCCTGTGAGAACTGTAGCCCCAGTTTCCTGTTCTTAGCTGACAGGAGTGGCACCGAGTGTGGTCTTCTGCTGCTATAGCCCATCTGCTTCAAGGTTACATGTGTAAATATTCAAAGATGCTCTTCTGCATACTTTTGTTGTAATAAGTGGTTATTTTAGTTACTGCTGCCAGCCTGTTAGTTCAAAGCAGCCTGACCATTCTGGCATCAACAAGGAATTTTTACCCAGAGAATGTCTGTTCACTTTATTCTTTCTCTTTTTTCAACACGTGTAAACCCTAGAGATGGATGTGTGGGGAAAATCCCAGTAGATCAGCAGTTTGTGAAATACTCAGACCAGCCCATCTGGCACCATCAACCACACCATGTTCAAAGTCACCTTTCTTCCTGTCTGCACTTCAGCAGGTCGTCCCGACCATGCCTACATGCTTAAATGCACTGAATTGCTGCCATGTGATATATTAGATATTTAGATATTGATATACATTGCACTTGAACAATGACAACAATAATATTTGCTTAAATTTGTGGAGAAAATGCTCAAATGCTGGGGAAAAAAACCCCTCCCCAGCACGTACGTACACGTCCTCCAAACTCAACCACAGAGTATTAAAATCAAAACAGCTATCTGTCCTTGTTTTCTGCAGCTTTCCCTGTGTCTGCAAAGTCTTAGAAGTGAGCCCTTTAAGCTCAGTTTATAATTTCCTTTGTATATGTGCGTGTGTACCAGTCCGGACTGCATATTCACATGCACTCAGTTACATTAAAAACACAATTGTTGGAATGATACGTCGACGCGTTTTCACAGATGAAAAACTGTGACTACATGACAGCGAGAATCGGAGCCAGTGTTTGTTTACAGCAGATCATCAAGGAAAAAAGGAAACACCACTTTTGTTAATGTACATACATGTACTTTTCCAGCCAGTAACTACAATCTTTATTGTCCTGTGCTGTCAGTGTGCTCAGAGAGCATACAGTCTGTACAAACACACAAAGAGGTACTTGGATCAGTGACGAAATTGACATTGGAAGAACGCACATACATGGGAAGTAAAGACAGGTTTTTATTGCTTTCAGCTTTGAGAAATTATCTTGTAGAAAGCTGCTGCTGTAGATTAGCTGATCCTCTCTAGAAAGTTGTTCCAGACTCTTTTCTTTTTCTCTTTGAATGCAAGCTCAATTTTTGTTTCATTACTGTGGCTCAGTACAAGGATGTCAAGGATGAATACTTTAAACGCATCACTAATGGCTTTACAGTACTTCATGTCATGAAAGCCAGTATTGGTAATGGCCCATTTCCATGGTCTGATGTGTGCTTTTTTTCTATAATATAGCTCCAATATCAGACTGCCTCTAAGAACTCACAGCTCTGCTATGTCAACCACCACCCAATTTGTTTGGGATAAATGTAAGACCTTGAGCTAGAAATTGAACTTGCCATCCATGAGTAAACTGAACTGACTGTGGGCTGCTATTAGACTTACTGAAGACATCTTCAAATGTAAATGAAATGCTGTGTGAGCATGATGGATTAATATGTATTTATGCATGGTTAGTGCAGGCACACGGGAATGAAGAACCACTTTGGTACTGCTC
>VOQK01001788.1:15592-30385 GCA_015052645.1 Benitochromis conjunctus
CTTCGCTTTAATATTATCATGGCTTTCGAGAGTCTCTCTGTGACATTGTTTCAGTTCATTTCATGTCTACTTTTTAATGGTAATTTTACACAGAAGAGTAAATCCAAGGAAATCTGAAAAACATAAGGATCAGGCTGTACCTGCAATAGGACATAAAAGTGTATGTGCTTTAATGTCCTGGTTAATGCACCATTGGATCCAGAATTACAAGTAAAATGGTCCTGAAGTAAAGATACCTAAATACCACTTGAAAACAGACCTCCACTTTTCTCTTTTCGCTTTTCAGCAGAGCAGAGTCATGCTGTGTGCTGCAGTGCTTTCTATCTACTGCATGAGCATAAGATGACACTTCTTCCATGAATAATGTCATCCCTTGTGGTTATCTTTCACTCCTTATGATCTACTCTATACTCTCTCCCAGCATGGTAGGAGTGCCATCTAGAAACATTAGATCCTTGGCAGCACAATGAAAAATGATAAGACAAATGTGACGAAGAGTTAACACAAAAGGTCATGTATTACAAACATAGAAGAAGATTGTTAGGTCTTGCTTTTATGTTATAAATCTAATAATAAAGCTGTGAAAGCACGGTAAACTTGCTCAAAAGGCTTTCATATAAGCCACTCTTTTGTCACAAGCAGAAATTCACCGAATTTAAAATGTGTTTGTCTCTGTTTTTTTTCTTTCTCCTTCATATCAAATGTGTTGCTTTAAATTTGTGTTTCTTTTGTTCAGGCCTATTTTCTAGCTTTTGACCGTGTCCTCTCAATTCAGTGACAAGCGGGGGAGAAAATGGGATTGTAGGACAAAACTACTAAGATTTGTTCAAACAGATGAAAAGCTGCGAGAAAGCTTTAGGAAGAGTTTGATGCATTTTAAATCACTGCCAGCTGGACATGTCATCTGCTCATTGGCATGAGACAAAGTGTTCCTCTTCAATGGATTGAAAGGTCGGGTTGACATCACAGCTCCCTGCAGGGACTCACACTTGTGCACCAGAGATGGAGTATGTGTGTGGATACACAAAAGTGCCCAAGCGCATGTGGTTTTTCTTGTGCCACACTGGTTTCTGTGTATTTGTGAGGTCCTGCCGCAATGAAGCAGAAGAATGTTCAGTTTAAAGAATCAGTAATTCCTGCATGTGTGATGGTGATCTGTGTTAACCTGTGATTTGCGGCATGGTGGTTATACTAGAAAATAGAGATGCACAGAGTAAGAAAGGCAGAGTAGCAGGCTTGAAAGTCAGTACTTGGTATGTCCAAATATTGTTATTCTTCTGAACTTTCTTGGGCCAGCTTTCCTCTAATGTCTTTAAGTAGTCTTTAGAAATAGTTCTCCAGACTTCATGAAGGACGTTTTAAGCTCTTCTTTGGATGTTGGCTGCCTTTTATTTCGTTCTCTGTCAAGATGATCCCACATTGATTCAGTAGTGTTGTTGTTGTTGGGCTCTGTGAAGGCCAGTACACGACTGATAGTGTTTCATTGTGTTTCTTTTATCCGGGTATGTTTATATTGTTTGGGCATGTGTTTGTGATCAGTGTCCTGCTGAAAAATGAAGTCATTGCCAGTCAGACTTGAATTGCATCGTGGCAATGGAAGATGGCACGCTTTCAGCCACGATGGCACTTTCGGCACTTTCCATACCACCACTGGCTGACAGGCAGCCCCAAACCATTTTAGAGCCTCCACCGTGTAATACATATTAACAATTTGAACCAAACATGTCAAATTTGTCAAAATGTGAAATTTACAATCTTCAGTTCCTTCAGATCAGTTGTCATTGATATTTATTTTAGTCCAGTTCTTTTGAAATTTGGCTCACTCTTTTGTTTCTTTAAAAATGACTTCTTGACACTCACCTTTCCACCAAGACCATTTCTGATGAGGCTTTGGCAGATAATAGATGGATCAACTGAAGAGCCAGCTGCAGACTTTTCTTCTTCTTTTGTCCTCCACTTGCTCAGTTTCCTTCCATTTTTTAAAGACATGATGCACACAATGCCAAGCTTTTGGCAAAGCTAACTTTGGGAATCACCTTATTAGTACAAAAATACCATTTTATGCGTCTCTATTTGTGTTATATTTGCCCTTTTTTGTAAATTCAGCTAATGAAATGCAAACAAATGATCTGTTTTTGCAACAAGCTGCCAATAAGAGTGCCTATACATAATGTTTTGTTTTTGTTTTTGCTAAATTGTCTGTTAGGTTTAGACACCACACTGGTTCATCCCTTTAGTTAGGTCATTTTTGCGTACGAGTGATTCATAGGTGAGCGCTAGCTTTAACAAAAAACAACCCACATCATTCCTCTGTAAAAGGTTGCGGGGTTTGGGACTGAAAATGAGTGAAAAAGTTGCCCAAAAAAACCCTAAAAGGATCTCCTGAAAGTCTGGAGGACTATTGCTTAAGACAACTTTAAAAAGTACAAGAAAGTGTGGCAGGTAAACAAATAAGGGGGATCTCGTAACTTTTGCACAGTACTGGAAGTCAAAGTGTAGTTTACAGCTTTGCTGCAATGCTTTATCAGAGAATCATAAATTCTATCCAACAAACAGCATTTTCTTTCCACACTGTTCGCCTCTTGACTTTTATTGCTCTTTTTTGCCACCTGTAAAAAAGCAACACTCCAGTGGAGGGTTATATCCTTTTGCGTTTCTCATTCTGAGTCTGTCTATTGAGGTGACTCACTGCATTATGACAAACATGGTCATAAACTGTAGAATGAACATAGTATTGTACTAATGAAAGTACCAGTCTTTGCAGTAATACTGTTACTTTCTGCCTCTCCCTTATTCACAAAGCATCACTGCAGCAGGAAGCTCTGTGTGTGTTTCGTCTTTATGTTTGTTTGTTTTTGTTTTTTGCTTTCCCTGATGTACTCCCAAAGGGATTTGAATTTCCTCTTGGGATCCAGGGATCTTTTACTTGATGTATAAAAGTATAAATCACTACACTATGTCTTTGCAGTAATACTGTGAACAAAATATGCATTGAATTTCTCAAGTACAGCCACACAAACTAAGACAGTATCATTTATGCCATTCTTCCTCCTCTTTTCACAGTCAACAAGCACAAGCCATGGATAGAAGCCTCGTATCATGGAGTGATCACAGAGAACATGGACACAGTGCTGCTGGACCCTCCGCTGGTAGCTCTAGACAAGGATGCCCCGGTCCCGTATGCTGGTAGGAAATGCAAAACAACAAACACATTAATATCTGCTGTACAGCAAACTGCACACATTTTTATAGAATGCAGCATGTTTATATACACACATAGTACACAGAATGTTTCTGACACACGTACACACAAACAGAGAAGACTTTGACGAGGATGCTTCAGTGCTGTGTGCAGGCAACTATGGCAACTTCACACCCCAAGACAAAAACAGATGATCCACCAGTTCTCTGTACTCACTGTTTGTCACGGAGACTGAATTCCATTTATCACAGTTAGCAGTCTAAAACAAATGGCTTTCTTTTTAAAGAGAACCATTTTTTGCCGCCGTTGTGCAGAATTACTTTACATGGACCAAAAAAGAAAAATCAAAGAGTTTCCTTTCTTTCTAACTTAACATTAAACTTCTGGCCAGGATTGAGGAATTTAAATTCACAAACGCATACACCAAGGTATTCAAGCTTATGAAAATAGGTTTATTTTTATTCTCTCACAGCCCCTTCGGTCTTCCTGTCAGGGATCTTTTCGTGGCTTCTGCTGAGGCAATTTTTTCCCATAAGCTGAAATGCCCCATTAACCTCAACAAAAGGTTGCTCTTAAATATTGAAACATATGGATATATCTCTCCTCAGCGTTTCATGATGACAATATTTATTTCAGAAGCAAAACAATGCTCTGTCATTTTCACTAGAACGCTCACCTAGAATTTAAGCAGGCTTTACTTCACTGAATTTGCATTGTGGCAAACTGTGCATCTCAGCTCCACTTCTATTTAAATTAAATGTTAGCTGTTTGTATTCTGCTATCATCCATTTGCTTTAATCCCAGCCACTGCAGTATTTAATATTAATTAGTGTATTATTTATTAACAAAGATTTCATCCCCCAAATTTTAATACCCTTAAGGTGTCTAGCATGTGCCCTTTAGCAATAACTGATTGCGGTATTTGCATTTACTTGAAAGCTTGGTTACTGAGTACTCGCTGTAACATTTTCAGAAAAATAGTTCTCTGTGTTGTAGTGCAGTAAAAAATCTCCCGGGTAGCATGAAAAACAACTCAGGAACAACCTTTGTTCAGTTTAACGTTTTATTGAGCTGGTGTTTGAAGTTCGAGCTGCCACACAAACCACAGTCTTTAACTTAGACGTGGATGCTCTGGGCGTAGCACTCACATGTTGACACGTTTAATAATGATGGTGCAACATCATTATAAACCTCATCTCCAGATCGTAGTTTCTGGAGCTGATTATATTGCCTAACAAGAGCTAAAATCAGGCAGGCGTTACACAGGTACAGCAGTGCTGACAGTGACAGGAAGAAAAGGGACAGAGAGTGCTGTTATAATTAGACAAAGTATTCTGAGACTCAAAGGCAAACGAAGAGGCTTTTGGCAGCTAACGCTTAACAGCTCATTATGGCGAAATGGCTGCTATTAATCCCAGAGCTGACAACCATGGAAAACTGATACTCAGCTATTTTTCTTCTTCTGTTTTCTTTTTTTTTTTGTGCGTGTTTGTGCCAAAGCAATCTTTTCTGTTGCTTTCGGTGCGTCTCGTGAGCTGTTCTGTAAATAATCGGTAAATACAGCTGACTGTAAAGACTGCGAAACAGCTGAAATTCATTTTCAACAGCTTTTTATACTAAAAAACATTGTACATGTTGTGTAGTACGCTATAGTGTAACCCAAATGCTGTAGAATCTGCATTGTAAATTTACTGTATATAGAGATTTAACGATCCCCTTGTGGGTGAAAAGAAGACTTAGTTTCACCTCAGAACAAACGCAGAATATATTTAGCAACAATAGCAACTACAGTCATATTTTATTCATTACAAGTGAAGACACTAAAGAAACCGCTTCCAGACATTGTTTCTGTCCACCCAAGCAGCCTTACAGTATTTTACAGCACATAACGTTCCCTGGTAACCAAATCCACGATGCAGTAAAGGTTTAATGACACCGTGACAAGTAGGCAAACAAAAGAGGAAATTAATTGTAATTGTTTTTCTCCATGATTAACATGTGGTTTGTTTACTTGAGAAGGTCAAGTTTTGTGAAATATTGCCCCAGAGGAAAACGCAGAGCTGTACACTGGCTGCTGACTGGTGATATTTCTCTCCCTGAATGTTTTTCATTGCATACGGTCTAATGAATGAAACCCATACAATAGCTACCAAGGAGACTGAAAAAATGGCCGTAAAAGAGCAGCTCTGTCCCAATTTATCTCCCCTGGCAATTGCTACAGCTCACCCTGGGTTTTGCACACAATGCCCTCCTTTGGAGTTGAACTATTCTCTCAAATTTTTATCTCGATCTAGACCTTCATTTGTATCTTTCTCTCCACCTGGCGCCACATTCTTTCCCGCTCAATCCAGCTATCCTTCTTCCACTTCACTATGTCGACGCTTTGCTCCTAGCAAGCCCATATACAGCCAGTCACTTGCACATTATATACACTCTCATCAATCCTGGTTTCATTTTACTGGTGAAAGGAGAGGGATATCCTTCTGGCTCCACATCATTTGCAATGTGGAAACACAGATGAAGATTGCTAGGTACTTTTTTTTTGCAGTAATTCATTATTTTTAATCATGCTGAATGTCTCACCTTCGCTTCTTACCCCATCTCACATGTTTAAACATCTGTTTTTTCTCTTTGCATTTTCGTCTTTGGCTCTGTCCCGCCCTCGTCTGCAGCACCACATTTCACTTTGATGTAAACTACCCACAGTGGGCCTAACTTGAACATTATACGCTGAGACAGGCATCCTGGAGATAAATTTGTTATTACTATGTGGCTTGATGGCATCCTGTACCCCACCCCCCGATCCACCACCTACACGTCCCTTGAGCAAAGGTGTGTGGGTCGAGGAGTATGTGCTGATAGAGCGTTCTCAATCAAATTAGCATGAGGAATGGTGACAGTGGACTTTGGGGTGCAGCAAGGCAAGCAGGCAGTTTCATTTGCCTACTCTTTATCTCAAGGCCACAGTCAACAGACACAGATTCTTCCCATTCATCATGGCACCAGAATAATCTACTGTGGTACATTGTTTCCACTGCAGGACTCACACAGGGTAAAGGAGCATGAATAGTTTGAGAATGAGAGGCAAAGTGTGAATAGACAGATGACAGAAAATAGAGGAGCCAGATGGACAGTGACAGTGACACTCATGGGTTATTATTGGCAATTATTACTTTAAGTTTACTGCAGTTGGGGTTTTGTGATATTGGATACAAAATCATCATCATCTATTTATTTCTCCTAATGAACTGCTTATGTCTCATTTTCTGAGGCCAGTCTCTCTGACCTGTAAACCTGACTGAGGCAGTATCTTAAGGGAGCTGTGCATAAATAAATGCCTGCAAACCTCAATGAACTGAAGCAATGCTGTAAACAAGAGTGAGCTCAAATTCATGGGAAACAACTATTGCAAAGCATTCTGTCAAAATATACTTTCATTTAGTATGCTTTAATGATTTTAAAAATATAAAGAAATTATTTTAGAACTTTTACATTTTCTCTAGTAAGACCGCTAAAAAAATTAAGTCTTCAATGCTTTGCTTTGAGCTTTAGTCAGGGTTTATGTTATGGGTTAGTTCAGTGTGCGCAATAATAATAATAATAATAATAATAATAATAATAATAATAATAATAATGTGAAATCATAACAATGTGCAATAAACAAACACTTATTCTTCTTTATATTACATAAGTTAAGTTACTGTGTTGTGTGATATGTAGTGCCGACGTTCATTGTACTATTATACTATTTATGACTGTGCAATGACGATAAAGAGTTATCTTATCCTATCTTAGCCTGCTGTTGAAATTAAATCCTGTGCTGCTGCTAATACACAGTGTAGTGAATACAATAGACTGAATCACAATGTGATTGTGAGACTTTCCATACACTGCAAAACAATCATGTATGATGCATCACAATGTCCAACAGAATTGGAGGCCTCAAAAAGTAAAAGACACGTGTTTTTCACTGCATTGTGGTGTCATTGTGTTTGTGTGTGTCAGTAAAATTCAACTTTAATACTGTGTCTGTTCAGCTAATTGGCTCCCTGAACTGCTTTCCTTTGCCATCTGCCATTTTCTCCTTGGGAAGTTCTTCTTGTTCACTTCCTCACATCGATATCGTTAACCTGATTTATTTGACTCATGAAGTAGTGACCCCAGAATCCGGGCAGGTCTCTGTTCGGAGATGATCACACCCATTCAAACCAGTGCTGCCATTTCCACAACTATGGCACATTTCAGAAGTGTCCCAGAAGGGGCTCTTCACTTAAAATTGTCTATTTTCACACAAACTCCTCCAAGCTGCACAGAGTAGATAAACAGGACAGGAAGTCAGATATAGGAATCACAGACAATCCTGTCAATTTTCAAAATAAGAGACCAATAAAACTGTTGAAACACTGTTTCTGAAAACCTCCCGATGTGAAATGAATCTAGTAAAAAGGCATCTTGATTAGGTTCAGTGGAGGTACAACATCACACACATGTTTAGACTTGTTTAGAGACCCTCCATTTGCTTTAAACGGGATCAATATCTTTCCCAGTATTATTTTTTAAACACTAAACTAATGGGAACTTCATTCATTTAGCTACAAAAGTTGAGAGACTTGTACAATGAAAATAATTCATCTATGAACCACAATTTAGAGCAATCTATCGTGCTATAAAAACATTATTTGTCGAAGTCAAACAGAAAACAGTGGTTTACCAACGGCAGCAAGAAATGCTCTCCGGGGCTCGTGCATGTGTATTTAAGGGATATTTCAGAAAAAAGTGATTAATTAACCTACAGACCAACATTTCCATCCCTTGAGACACATCACAATATACTCCATTTGACAGAAACACCAAACACACACGCATGCACACACACACACACACACACACACACAAAGAAACACCACATCAACCACCCTTTTGGACAACGGCAGTTTCATTTCTTATCAAACCTCCTCGACTTTGCTGACAGTGTTTTCCAGACATCTCCAGGTTTGCACTGCTCTCTATCAAAGCAGGAACACAAATTACATGGTCCCACCGCCAAAAGGCAAAGAAAACCAATATCTGACACAGTGTTCGACCCCACAAACTCTTTCTCTCCTCTGAGGTTGACCTCCATTACATGTTTGTCTGGAGCTTGACATTTCTAAAGGGCTACAGCAGAAAATGAAAAAGAAAAAAAAAAAGATGGAGACTGGGGGGAGCTGACAGGAAGGCTTTTGAGGAGTACTGAAAGCAGCAGCGGCAGCAGCAAGGTCCCCTTGAACCGGTTGCATGTGGCTTTTCTCGTGCATCAGCAGGTGCAAACAAGCAAACTCATATTAAAAAAAGGCGATTTCAGTGTGTTGAATGTTCTATTCTACAACAAATCAACTACAACAAGGAACATTTCAACCCGTGCTCCAACTTTATACAGAGGGTGTATAAACTAACTCATGAAGACAGCTCCTGTTAACAGAAATCCCTGTTGTGCTGCTCTCAGCAGGGTGCTCACAACACGCGGTCTAACCCCCACCCTCCTGGTACTAACTGGCCTGCAACCAAATCCCCCAGGTGGCCTATAAGTAAACTCCTAGACCGCCCATTGTGGCTAAAACTGTTACATAATCCCTGACCGCTGTACATACCTGGCAAGACTTCCTGTTTGTAGTATAATAAGACTTTTGCACCTACAGAATATGTTCTCAGAGGTCTAATTCAATCTGCTGTGACAAAAACACAGCCAATGTTGTGCTCTTACCTCCAGTACGAGCCACAGCTGATCCCCACATTTGATGTCCTTCTTGTAATACATCCCGTAAAACTTGACCACATTGGCATGGTCGGAAAGAGCTTTGAGGATGTTGTACTCAGCTTCAATTTCCTCATCGATATCCTGAAACACAAGAGCAAAGATCAGCTAAATGCATGCAACACACACATTTTAACACCTACAATCTCATCTTTAGCTATTTTTTTTACCAGTCATATTTTATCTTACAACGTTTTATGCCAAATAATAGAGTAATAGAGGTAATACTAATTACTACTTGGACTACTGCTTGGGCATGAGTTAAATAATATTAATAAATATATATCATATTGTTACAAAACTTTTTGATGCAAAAATTGGATGTAAAAATGAACCCAAAGTTGGGGAATTCCTTTGTTACAGGAGCTAAAGATGAGACTTCAAACAGACCAAATTAATAGCGTGAATCATTTTTTAGCTTAATAAAATAAATACAAAGGTAAAAAGTAAAAAAGAACAAAAACAATAAATTAAAATAATTTTATGTTTAAATAAAATTATTAAGCAATGACAAGAAATATAAGAGAGTAAAATATCTCAAATTTAAAAACCAAAAACGGAATTTTAAATTGACACAATGTAGTACATAAAATATATCAAATATCAGATGACATGTAAGTGGCTCATTAACAGTAATGTTCATTAATAACAAGTGTATTTGTATGAAATTGTTACTTATAGTGATAATTTGTTAAATTTACAAAGCTACTTCTCTCCCATTACAGTCTTTATATTAAGCAGAGCTAACCATCCATTGGATCCTGCTGCATCAGTCCTCTTAGTTTAACTCTAACCAAGAAAATAACAATTTCAAGGTCAGCTGAATGGATACTTTGCTATTATTGCTTACATTTTGTTTAACATTTATTTACCTTCTAGACCTTGTGGAGAAGACTGTGATTTATTTGCTTTCTGTGTCAGCTTTTTCTATTCCTGCACCAACAGTGATGAGGAGGATACTCTCTACAATCTTCATTCAAGAGGACAGTGACAGAGTTGTGGTGATATCACAGTTACATAGCCAATGTAGTGTCCATAAACCAGACTTTAGAATGATTCATTTCTTTGTCCTGTGATTTCTAAGACGTGCATTGGCAGCTCCCCACTTAACTGCTTTGCAACCTTTTTAAATATCAAGAACGTCATCGGTTCCCTGATTTGATCAAAGAAAAACAGAGTGACCGACCTTATGTAAAGTCTCGATCATTTAGTCTGCATTTTAATGTGGGCGAAAAGGACATATGGAGGACATTTTAATTACAGCAGTCATGGTATACTCTTCTTCTGTATGTTGCACGGTTATTAAAGTCTAAAGAACGGGAACTTTTAGCATATAATGCAAATCATTTATTCTTGTACTAATGTAGTACTATATCACAAGTGATAAACAGTAGCAGTAGCAGTACTGCAATAAATACTACTGAGCAGAATCCCATTGTAGTTGGTGGCATCGGAACTCTGACACCTCTGGTACAGAGTCATAAAACCCGATTTTTGATTTCAAACATAAGGTCTAGGGGCCAAAATGGGCACGGCAAAGACTCTAATCCGGCCCAATGGATGGTTTTGGAAAATATGAAGGAGGGCATAAATTTTAGACTTCCTACATTCATACTACAACAAAGTAATTAAGTTATCAAAGAATAGTTTGTTTTTCATATTTTTTCAATAAAATACCCAAAATAGTTGTGAATGAACAAAACTCTACTGTTTTATAATTACAACAAAGACAGGGCAACAAGCTACTTGAAACTTTGTTGAAATTGCAGCTTTGTTATATGAAGATATATCAGGGATTAAATGTGCATTTAAACTTCTTTCACACTGACAGAAAAGGGACTTTCACTGGTCACTTTAGCTCAAAGTGGCTTTATGTGGCCCAAAATGTAAAATGACTTTGGCATTCCTGCTCTATACATTTAATGTAGCTTAAGCTGTAAGGCAAAAGTACAGCAAAAGTACTGGACTACACATCGCTTTTCATTAAAACAAAAAGTAAAAAACACATAAAGCTCGAAACCAAATATAGCATACAGTATTTAATAAAGGTGTACTGCATCTTCTATATGTGAACAAAATTAGTGCAGTGATTAAGATTATGGTAATGATGCTCTTTGCATTTCTTAATAATGAGAAACAAATTCCCCCCAAAATTAATGAGACTTGAAGAGTGTGTTTAATAGATGAAAACTGCTGCTCATTAAATGCCTCTAAATAAACCACACACTTTAACGTAGACTCAAAATAGACAACACAATAGATGAAGATCAGTAACAAACAGCCTACTCAAATATGGTAATGCTCACAAATGTAACACACCTTTCTAAGTAATATTCTGTAAATGTTAAATCTAGTAATTATAAAAAATGTCGACTCTACAGGACAGATCAGTCCCGCGGTGTCATGTTCTAACATTGTGTTTCCCTGCAGCATGACAAAGTCTTCTCCGCTTTAGGCCGTTTCTTTTTCTTCTTCTTCTTCACACACTTCTGCTGTAATGCCAAATTTGTGTTTTGGCTCTGCGCTAAAGCACCCCACAAGCAAAGCAAGTCCAAAATGATCAAAGTGCTAAACTGATATCATCAGAGGCAATTTGCTGAGATAATTTGTTGATGGTTGTAGATGGGAAGAATAGTTACAAGAATCTCCCTTGAGGTGTTTCCAACCTGCTTGGCTTTATTCTCTTCACAGGCTGAGAACAAAGCAGAGCAGAGTGATGTTTATCTCACCGAGGGCAGAGCTAATGAGTCAGACTACACTGACAATTTGATTTTTTTGTGAATATACTTACAAAGCCAGAAGTTTTTCACATCATAAAGGTTTTTCTTTCTTTGTGAGATGGTGGGGTCTTTATTGTTTACTTCTCAATAAGTTTTCTACCCACCCATTTAGATTTCTTTTTAAAATACCAGCTGGTATACAAAGCCTATGGATAGGCTTCAGATGGTATGTAATGAAAAATCAGGACTTTTAACCTTGGATCTTGTGTACTCCTAATTATGGATATAAATCTAAAAAAATAAAAATAAAAGGTAAAAATAATGAAACATATAAAATACACATTTTTCATTTAAAAAGATCAAATTAAATCACATTTCAGGTGTCATACAACAGGGGAAACCATACTAACAAGCAACTAAAACTAAAGTAAAGATGTAGGGAAGTAAAAAACACCCAGAAATGAATGATATAAATTAAACAAGTGTCAAGTCACAGGTCATTAACATGTACTTCTTGTGCCGTCACTAATAGCAAAACAATATGTATAGATATATATACCAATCAGGCATTAAGAGTAACAATTTTCTGCAGCTGAACACAGACAAAACTGAGTGTTTAATTCCTGCTCCAAAGTGTATCAAGCCCCTAATTATTCAGCATCTGGGTCTTTTCTCATCCTCGATAAAAGCTACTGCTCCAAATCTTGGGATACGTTTTGATCAATCTCTGTCTTTGATGCTCATATCAAGTCTGTGACCCACGCCTGCTTTTTTCATTTAAGAAATATTGCCAAACTTAGGAGTAATGTCTCCAAAGGTGAACTGGAGATGCTTGTCCATGCCTTCATCTCCTCCCGATTAGATTATTGTAACATACTCTTTTCCTGTCTGTCAAAGGCTTCTTTAAATCACCTTCCAGCGGTCCAAAATGCGCAGCAAGGCTTTTAACCCACACTCATAAATTCTCCCATATCACTCTTGTGTAAAAATCCTTGCACTGGCTCCCGGTTGGTACAGATATCACTTTAAAATGTGTATGTTATTGTCTTTACTATATAATTGAACTTCTTCAACCTTACTCTCCAAACCAGATCCTTAGATCCACTGATAGTGGCCTTCTGACTATTCCACGGACCCGTTTGAAAACAAAGGGGGATCGCGCTTTTCAAACCCTAGCTCCAACACCGTGGAACAGTTTACCTCCCCTCCTACGCACCATCGACTCTGTGGCTTCATTATGACCTGCTCCAAACTGTGTTGGTCTCCCTTTTGCTGTAGCTGGGGCCTCACATTTGTTTGTCCAGCACGATCCACAGATGCTCGATTGGCGCTTGTTGGCATCTTGTTGGCGTTTTTGGTGGCAAACAAGCCTCAGCATGGTGACTGGTCTATTTCCCCATACGCAACAAACTATAATGCACCGTGTATTCTGACACCTTTCTATCACAACCAACATTAAATATTTGGGCGATTTGAGCTACTCTCATCTGCTCATCTGTTGGATCAGACCCAAGGATCAGCCTTTGCTCCCTAGATACATAGATAGATAGAACCTTTATTGTCACATACATTTTCCTGCAGCGAGATGGGACCTCTCCGACCAGACATACGTGCATCAATGACCTTTGACCGTCCATGACCCTGTCGCTGGTTCATCTGTTGCTGGTTAGTGAGTCATCAGAGCGTTGGCAATTTTTACACACTGTGCACTTGGCACTCAGCAATTTTGCTCTATAACTTCCTGGTCTGACATTTTGTGGCTGAGTCACTGTGGTTTCTAAATTCTTCCACTTTGTAATAATATGACTTACAGATGTCAGATGTGAAATACGTGGAATATTTAGGAGGGAAAAAATTTCACAAATGGACTTGTTGCAAAGTTGGCATCCTGTTACAGTGCCGCACTGAAATTCAGCGAACTCTATAGAATGACCTGTTCTAAGTGCTGGCTTTTATCCCCCCGTGGCAACGACTGAAAATGCCTGAATGCAAAGATTAAGAGATATGAACCAGTTCTTACAAAAACAAATTACAAAAACTTATTACAATACAGAATTGTATCCATTATTATCTTTGTTTCAGTCATAAAAAATACTGAAGAAGTGTTAAAGCTCTTTCACAATGTACTTACTACGTAACAAAGTCAACTTACATGGATCGGATCCAGTATCTTCACAGCTGCTTTACTTCCATCTATTTTATTAAGCACTTTATAGACTTTTCCATAGGTCCCTTTACCAATTGTCTCGATGATTTCCCAGGTGTCAGTCGGATCTGGAAAGCTGTCAAAGACAATCGATTTTCCTGATCGTGGAAACATCTTTAGGAGATATCTCCTGCAGAATGGGAAAAACACATGTACACGCGGGTCAGTGATAGAGAAGGAGAAGGTGGTAAGTGTGTGTGGGTGTGTGTGTGCGTGTGTGTGTGTGTATGGGGGGGTATTGTACTGTTTGTGACCTATATTATACACCAGTTAGTGCAGCTATACTGCTATTAATCCATGTCTGAACTGAGTAAACACATTAGTAAAGAGCTCGGCTGAAGGGGATTTAAAGGTATTGTGCATAATGTACAGTACATAATGTACAGTAGATGTTTTCAACCTTTCTTTAGATTCTAAATTCAACACCTGAAGCTTAATCAGATGAGTGTTCAAAGTTCACGCTGGTTTGTTTGGGAATTAAACTGGACGTGTTTAACTTGAGGATAATCTGGGGATGCAGTATAGATGGGGGGTTAAATTGGGTCTTTAGGGGATTTAACACCCAACTATAGCTGGAGAAAATATTAAATCTAGAGGAAATAGCTTTGATTTTCAGCAGATTGAAGCTTTAAAACATAACAATGCATAAAAATAAAGGCAACAACGACGCTTGCCTTCATTTAGACTCTTCAGTATCCTGTTACAGATAAATGGGATGTCTTAGCTTGAAGTCACAGCTTTTCTATAAACACTCAGAGGGGTGTGTTTCATGCTTTCAGGGCCAATCAGACACATTCCCAATTTCTAAGGCTGATATCATTTGACACCAAATTAATCAAGATATTCATCAAGATACATCCAAAATGACAAG
>VOQK01001789.1:3661-19978 GCA_015052645.1 Benitochromis conjunctus
AAAAAGTTTGGAGGCTTATTTTGAAGAAATATACCGGAGCAAAAACCATCAACAAGCTAAACAAAGATGTACCCGACAGGGTAAATTAGACCCTAAGCTACATCTTATTGGTGTCAAGGACACAAGTGTCACGCTTCTCATAATTCTCCCTTCCTGTCTTTTTTCCTAGTAAACAGCAGCACATTCAAAACTGTTGTGACCCTGTTTACTGCAGACGTCAAGGGCAGGCTCGCACAGCTCTTTAGCATTTGAGCCAAACAGGGCCACTCTCAGAACATTGCTTTAATTGGCTGCATAATGTGGACATTCACGCTCGCGCCGAAGACTCATCTCAGCCACTCAGCGGGGGTAAATGGGTCGGCATTAAGTTGAAATTAAAGATCACAAAAGGCTCTTCCCTCTTTCTTGGTGTCTGAGTTGCCAGGTCAGGTTAAGTGTGTTGAGCAGAGAGTAATTGCGGGCAGCGTGGAAGCGGACATGATTGTGCTTTATCTCCATAAGTGTTGGCAGCTTGAAAACAAAGTAATGCGCACGGAGATTACATCACGGACACACGCTAATGACTTGTGATTTGGCGGCAGACTGGAGACGGTACAGTAGATAAAGGAGTTTTTGGTTGATCCCTGATCAGTATTCAAGCGGCGGCACAGCGGACGGGGGATAAAGCGCCGTCGTTTAGAGATTTAAAGAAGATGATGATGATTTCGTGAAAAGCACCATTATTGTGTTGGCTGTAATCCCATCCTCTCAAACTGATGGAAGTTTGCTTCTTGGCTTTTTTGGAGATACTTGTCAGTTATTCGCGAAGAACTAAAAATCTTAAAGTCATTCTCAAAGGCTGCAGTTCATTAGGTGGCAGATGTAAGCAGGGGTTTGTAGTTCGTGGATTCTCTGCAGCCTCTGGGGGAAAAACGATTCTTTAAGTCTCACTTCTCCTCCAAAACAGGAGTCAGCATCTTACCGCACCATATGGCTTAACTCCATCTTGTGGCTGGGTAGCAGCGCTGAGACGTGATTTGGAGGAGGCCACCTGCTCTCATCTACTGCCTTTAATCAAATAATAATCCAATCAGGATCCATTTATGCATGGCAATTATGTCCGCAGTTTGTTTACAATTGAAGATGGTCATGGAATGAGAAGTTCATTAAGCTAGGAATGCATCTGGAAGGGGGCGTGTGTGTGTGTGTGTGTGTGTGTGTGTGCGTGCGTGCGTGCGTGTGTGCAGATGTACGGGATATTTATGTGTGCACGTTGCTCTCATGGTAGGTAAGCGACGCTGCTCCGAAAACTGTTTTTGCTTGTGAAACGAGACGACCTGAGTCTGAGAGGGAGCATACTTCCCAAGGTCGGTCCGAACTGCTCACAAACTGCATTAGTGTGAGCTCCTTTTCAGGTAAGTATCTGTGCATTTCTGTGTGTGTGTGTGTGTGTGTGTGTAAGATTCTTCCTGCTACAGTGACAGAGTCTCTAAGCTCTCTCCTACAGTTGTCTCCCCTCCTGCTTGGATGTGACTTGATGTGAGTGCAGTGGAGCAGAATACGGGGGCAGCCCGATGCTGGAGTGCCTGCAGTTCCTTGTTTGCTGTCTGGTTTTGCTGGCAGTCTGACCCCTCTGGCCCTGGTCTAGACACTAATGACAGCCCGCTGAGCCTAATGCCTCCTGTCCCAGCGCACGACGCACAGAAAGAGCTCGGACAGCCCATTAGCATCATCCCACTGACCAGACAATAAGTTTTATCATGGCTGAAGTTAATTGAAGGCTCTGATAGCTATTAGTGCCGACCTTAGCTGATGGGGAAGAAATTTACTGCCGGCCCAGCGTTAATGCTGTTTCCTGCAAGATGCTGTCTGATTCAGGAGCAATACAGAGGAGCTTAAGGACAGCAGTGCATCTAATGAGAGCTGAACTTCTTTAGTTCCTTTAGAAACCCCTCCCTCCTTTAGGCCCGCCTCATCCTGAATCACTATTTTCCTGCTCTGACTCAGGGTGTCGAGATGGAGTTAGCACTAGGTCAGAGCTAAATATAGTTTCCTGACACTTGCTTATAAACAGCAATGAGATTAGTGTCTGAGGCAGCCACTTTCAACAACACCACTCCCCTTCCTCCTCCTCCTCCTCCCCCTCTTCCCATGTCATTCCGTTTGATCCCCTCATTCCGTCTTTCCACCTCATCGCCGACCTTCCTTCCCCAGTGCTGAGTAGTCGCATTCACCTTGGTGGTGAGCCAGTTCCTTTTGGCGTGCAGCAGGGATCTGTGTTATACACAAGCTTTTAGTTTGATTACATCTAACTGCTTCCTCTGTCCCCCCATTTTTTTCTTTCTTTCTTTTATTTGGGCACGAGGGGGGAGGGGGGCAAACTCAGACGCACCCCTCTCGTTCCCTTGTCATCGACACTTCTTATCAGTTAAACACAGGGGGGAAAAAAAAAAAGGCAAGAGGAAGTAGTCCAAAGCAAGTCTCAAAGCGGCGCCTGCACAACGGTGACCGAGAACCCGGTTAGAGAGAGTATTTGCAAGACCTGGAGAAAACTGCAGTCAAGAGCAAAAACTACTTTCATCCATTCGCCTCACCACTGGGAGCTTCAAAGCTGTGGGATGTGAGCAGTGCTGAGTATGGGTGTGGTGCTTCAACAGCGAGGCTCACAATAATCAAAAAAGACGACTGCAAGAATCAGAGGCAGTAAAAAAAGAAATAGAAGAAGAACAGCCTTGAGCAACACATAAAAAGAGACATATGAGACAGAACAAAGGACGGAGAAAGTAAGAAAAAATAAGTGAAATAATGAGTGAGAGCAAAAAGAAAGCAACACTGGATGGTGAAAGTGAGATGCACTGAATTTCAGCTTTTTTTTTTTTTTACCTGATATCATGTGAACTGAAAGGCACTACGTGGATCCCCAGGGGCCCACCTTCATTGGACACCTCGACGGGCTTGAGCATGCTTCTGCGGGATGGTGATGGATGAAGCCAGAAGGGAGAGAAGGAGCAGGAGAGAGGTGTATGAATAATAATGATAATAAAAAAATAACAGACATGACAACAACATGTAGAGAAATGCAGAATGTAAACATTCGTGACATGAGGTCAGCGGGATGTGCAGGAATGGGGCGCGAGGGAGTGGGGTCCTTATTGGTAAGTCATCCATTACAAAGCGCGACTGGTGGACCTCAGGGTTGATTAAGGATCCAAATGGAGGCTCCAATTAAGTGATTAAGATCAGACGGTGGTGCTAAAAGAACAAATTAATTGAAAACATATAAGAGGGCGGGGGCGGGGGAGGGAAGGTTCATTTGTTTCGATAAGGACGTGAAGACAAATGAACACGACCCAGATGTGCGTGACGATGTTTACAGGAGGCGGCCTGGGTCTCGATGTCTGGGTTGTTACTGGCACATGCTCGTAAAGCATCTCTAGTATTCTTTGAAACGGGCGGCGAAACAACAAACCGGTACGCAGCCGTTACAATAATCACCATTAACTGGAATTGTACAATTTCACTCTTAGCGTGGTGTATGGGTGGGGTTGGGGGCGCATGGGTGGGGTTGGGGGACGCATGGGTGGGGTTGGGGGCGTTTGCGGGACGCCACTCACTCTATATGAAACACCGGTGAATGTTCCAGCGAGGAATCGGCCCTTCCTACTGGCTCTGTCCGCTCAATTCTCCTCTCATGTGTCCTTTGCTCCTCTTCCTCCTCCTCCTAATAGAAAGCGAGACAAAGAAAAAAAAGACAGGATGAATGGGACGAGTGCTTCAACAGCAAAAAATAACCTCACATTCTGTCATTATTGCTTTAGCTGTGCTTGCATATCGCCCTCTCTTGCTTATATCTCTCTTCTCCAGCTTTTAATTTAATTACCTGGAAGAAAAAAAAAAAATGTAACAGCCTGTTTTAAATCAAAGACTCTTGAGCACAGGAGGGACCGTGCCCCTGATGCTGCTGCAGAAACCATCCCTCGCCAGCCAAAAACATGTTCAGTGGCGTCGTGATTAAGTGCAGCGGCTCCATCGGTTTGGCCTGACCTGGGGGTGTGGCACTGCTGCTGGGCCCGTGAGGCGATGGGATCAAGGTCTAC
Organism: Benitochromis conjunctus; assembly: GCA_015052645.1. Taxonomy (NCBI): domain Eukaryota; kingdom Metazoa; phylum Chordata; class Actinopteri; order Cichliformes; family Cichlidae; genus Benitochromis; species Benitochromis conjunctus. Next base: position 7,738 of record VOQK01001789.1, read on the forward strand.
AGCTAAAGAAACAGGGTTGCTCCCGTCTGCACTCCATCTGTGTCTTTCACTCGTTTATTTTGCTCGTCTTCCTTAAGCGCTGCTAGGCAGCGGGGCAGGAGAGGCGGTTCCTTTAACGGGGCAAGCCCGACGTCTTCACTAAGCTGTGGGAACGAGGCAGCAGCTTCATGCTCTCCTTAATGGGGGATAAAACCTTCATTTGGGCTCTCTTTATGTGGATGGTACACATTCAGCGGGCCACTTACAGTGATTACATCCCGCGTGTAGAACAGGGGGAGAAATATCTAATGACACATGGCTGATTTTCATGTAATTGTCGACCCAAGATTATTTGGAGGGCTCGTCATCAAGTGTCGAACGCGGTGAACGTCACGGACTCTTTTGTCGTTTGTTTGATTTTAAACAACAACGCTTTCTTTGTCAGTCTCGTTATTAATGGCTGGTCCTCGTGCACATGCACGTGCACGTGCGTGAGCTTGTCAGCATCAAGACAGCGCATCGGCTCCTTGGGAGGATCTGCCGAAACGCTTTGTTAGCCACTGCTATTTCCCCGCCCTCACCCTTCACCTTCCTCCTCCTCTCTTTTTTACTAAAATGTCAAGCACATCCACACAGGTCTCGAGCCTTCTTGGTTTCTTTATGGAAATTGATTCAACCCTTTTCAGGGAGAGGGATATCTTTGGCGGCACTCACTCTGCTATACAGAGGCCCCGTCGCCTATTTATTTGTTAGACTCTGGGGGGGTTACGGTGGGATAGGGCATGAAAATTTCATCAGCAGCCTACCTTTAAAGACCTTGTTGCACCCTACCTGTCTATTTCCCCCTTTTTTATGAAAATGAATCAGTCGCCCCCCACTACCACTACCCTCCATGGCTTTAATTACACGTCAGCCGAGGTCCCGGGTGTCTCACGGGGCCTTTTATTCATAAAGCTTTTTTATGAACTCAAGCCCACCCCCCACCCGTCCTTCCCCAGGTGGACAGCTAGATTTTTTCCCTCTTTGACGTATACTCCGCACAAAGGACCGGGCCACCTGTGGCAACCTATAAATAAAGATGGGAGGGCATGAAGTGGAGCAGGCAGCTGAAATTGGACAAGAACAGATACAGGTTTAGATCTCTGCTACAAGGCAAGACTGATGGAGAAGCAAAGAAACGTGTGGCCTTTCAGAAACACACCATTTTCACACTCTGTGAGCAGATGAGTGTGCGCGGTGACTAAACAAGTTTGTTTTGCTAAGTGTATCATCGCTAACGTGTAATTAATTTGCAATAAAGCTCTTAGCAACAATCTCCTGCCTGTTCGTCTGATCTTATAAGTTGCGAGCTGTTATGATGAGACTACGTAAGACTATGTAAAGGAAAAACTGGAGAGATCTGTTGAACTGAGGGAGCAGACAAAGAAAAGGAAAGACGACACTGCATCTGTGATCATTCCCTTCAGGGGAGAAAGGCAAAGGGCTTCTTCACTTCCACCAGGCCAAAAATCGCAGTGCAATCAACTGCAGGGCGAATGTGACAAGTCAAAATTACCATAAAATGGCACAAGTAGATATCAGAGCAGCGCCAGAGCAAGGTGATATGTCTATTCAGGTGTGAAGCTGTGAAATTGACACAAAAAAAGGAACTCTGTGATAAAAAAAAAAATGTACAAGAATCACACGATTGAGCAAAGCCCTAAGTGAGGGATGTAGGAGAGAAAACGGTAAGACAAAAGAAAGAGGTTAACCCTTTATCACCCACGTATCGTACAGGCTGCTTGGACTTATTGGCTGTAAAATAAGAATTTTTTCTCTGGCCCAAAATGCTTGAGGAGTTACAGTAATATGAAGCACAACATGGGGTGGTAGTAGTGGACTGGAGCCTGTCCCAGCTACTATAGGGCAAGAGCAAGGTACACCCAGCCTGACACGGCTAACGCTGAGATAAAGACAACCACTCACACTCGCATCCACACCTATGTGCCATTTAGAATCACCAGCTAACCTAACCCCACTAACTGCATGTCTTTGGACTGTGGGAGGAAGCCGGAGTATCCAGGGTGAACACCCAAACTCCACGAGGAAAGGCCGTGACAAGATGGTGGATTTGAACCAAAGACCTTCTTGCGGTGTTAGCCAGCGTGCCACCGTGCTGTGGGCGGGTCACATGGGTTAGTAATCAAAGAGGACATGTTTGTGGTATAATCTGGTCGTAATGAGAGTTTCCTCTGAGGGGATGTTGACGAATGCTGACGAATAACACTTGTATAGTAAATCCCCACACAGCTCTGACCATCCTGCACACTAGATGTGGCATTCATCCACAGCAAATAACAACAAACCACAGCACCAGCCGCCACCTGTGTTTTTAAGTGATAACAAATGTTTCTCGTGGATCTGAAGATACCACATGGTTCAAAGGTAAGTCAGGTATTTTTAGCCAACAACAGCAAAGCCTCTTCATTAAGTTTTAGAAAGACTAACAAATACCACGTCTGAGACTGAACATCACAAATAAAGGCTTGTTAAAAGTGACATTTATGCAGTCAAGTCCTCAAGTATAGCTCCACACTATCCAACAGAGCGTGTGTTAAGTCGGTATCACAGGGGCCAAGTTTCCATGCAGAAGCCATTTCTCTTTATAGTCACTGTTCATTGTCCTCGTGTCAGCGGTAAAGATGAGCACTGAGTGACAGCTGAGGAGAGAGACAGCCTAAATATATCTCCACAGCTTCCTGCCCCATCATTCTCCATCTCTATTCTTTTTCTCTCGCCTTTCCCCTTTCTCTGAAAAACATCCATTTCTTCCCCCCCTGAGTGCTTTTAGCACCCTGTTGATCCCTTGGTAACCAGTAGAGTGGGGATGCAAGAAGGCTTTTCAACTCTCTAGCTTGCTCTCTCACCCATTTTCTTTTCCTGTGGCTGCTTGCATCCCTCCTTCCCCCATCTCTCTCACTTCCTCACATGTAATAGGGATGACTCAGAGCCCTGATGTGTGGCCAAAAAAGTCGGCCAACCTCTGACAATAAAGGGAGCAAAAACTAAGGTTACAGGCTTGGCCATCAGACAGCTGCAGCATTAGATTATTGAAAATCGTATAAGAGGAGGAGAAAGAAGAAGACAGCAAGGTGGAAGGGACACGCATGCAAAGTGCATAGCCTTGTTAGCATCAAGTAGACGTGCTGCTTGGACACTGGTTGGAGGTCCGAAGGGAAAGCAGACTGGGAAGGGTGGAAGGTAGCAGCTGTTTGATCATGAGGGGGAAGTCTACCCACACGCAAACACACACACACACACACACACACACACACACACACACACACACCTTCTCGAGGGTTAGTGCAAAAGTCAGCATGTTGAGGAGCTGTCATCCTCCATCAACTAGTGTGCTAAAGCAGCCCTACTGTAAGCGTGTGTGTGTGTGTGTGTGTGTGTGTGTGTCATGCTGTTAGCCATGGGGAAGTACAAGATGTAGCTGTTAGAGGAAAGGGTGGGGGGGGGGGGCCTCCCTCCTGAGTCCATCTTTGGCATCGAGGGTTTAACAAGGACAGGTTCAAAGGTCACAGCAAATGGTGTGTTTCTGGCCACCGCCCCTCCTTTAGGGGGCTGAGCTCCACATCTGTGTGACAGCTTCATGTGTGGAACAAGCCCCCCCCCCTTCCCAGACATTGTCACACATTCCCACTTACAATGGCCGTCTGTGCTCAGGAGGACAATGGGTGCCAGGGAACAGGAAATAAAAGCGCTTTCCAAATGAAGAATGTGTTGTGTTCAGTGTATTAAGAGTAAAGGAAACAAGCAATTTAGCTGGAGTGCTTCGAAAAAAAATAAAGGGCTGCTGAAATATTTACAAAGACTGATCCTCCCTCCTTTTGACCAGCTAAAAATATGAAACGGTAATTGCGCAAGGTGACACATGCCCCTTATGGAAACATTAAACCAGCCAAAGGTAACATACCATGGCAACACGTGAAAAGAACTAGCTCTCGGCGAGTCGATGTATGGCGGGGGCAGCGAGGGCGGAGGCTCTTCCTTTTCCTCGCAAAAAGGTTAAGGAGCCATAATTGTACCCCCATTACCTCCAGTTAATGCAGTTCAGCTAAACACTGTACAACACACAAGACCAAATAGGACTTCACAGTACGGCTGCATCGCACAATGGCACTGACACAGAAAGACAGGCTGCTGGTAATAACTCCTAATAGTCCTATTAAAGGTTCTATGACCTTGAGAAGCAATTACCAATACTTTTCCATAATAACTCGAAGAATCTTGCTGTTTTCAATCAGCACTTAAAAAGAAACTTCACGGTGCTGGACACAGTGATTGCTCAGCTCAATCTGAACATCACATGATCCCAACTGTTGTTCTTTTATAAACAGAGTAATCGCGTCTAGCAGCTACCGATGGATGCCGCATCTAGTGTGTCGGACGACCCGGTCACTGATATGTGAGGATTTACCGTCCACATAAATAAAAGAAAATATTTAAAAAATATTTTATTACCACAAAATCTTCTGCTATCTTAATCCTTTGGACATGACGACCCAGCCCTAGTCTTCCCTCCTTCCTTAACCATTTATTCCCCACTGCTCCATCAGGCTCCGTCACCATTAAAACAACCAATTCATCACACTGACTGAGGTTACAAGACACTTATTTATATTTATGTTGAGGATACAGGGGCATTATAAAAGGCTGGGCGAGGAGTTAAACTGGTTAGGGGGATGATGAAAGGGTCATAATGACCCCCCCCCGGCCCCCAATCATCTTAACCACAAGCTCCCTATATAGCACTTAATGTCTGTCAGCAGAGAGGACAGATTTCTGCATACTTTCTTAGCTTATTTCTATGATTGTGACCTTAAGAAAGATGATGGAAGCTAATAGTGATTTCAATGTTCAGAAATGAAGTATAAAATAATTTAAAGCCACACCACTGTGTTGACTCTTTTTTATTTCTGTGAATGTTTCCTTTGTTTAGAAAACTATTAGCTTCCCTGCAGGACTGGAAAGTTCAGATCTGGAAGAAAATCAAAGCAGTGTGATCCTCATGTCTGCCATCGCTCGCTTTTTATGTGACTGTTAGAGAAAAAATCTAGAGGAAGGTTACGATTCTTCAGTCCTGTGTTTGTGTGCCAAGGGTAGAAGCCAAGGCGGCGCCCGTCCTCTGATGAGGACATGTGTTTTCTTTCATATTTCACGCCCTGCACCCATGAGCACAGCCTTGTTCAAAGCAGACGACTCGCATTCCAGATTAGATGTACTATTCCTTTTGATAATGAAGACGGAGAGTTGCGTTGCTGTTGTTGTGCTAGGAAAAGACAGTGGGGAGTGGGCAACCCGCTCCTCCACCCCTCACACCGTCATTATTCATGCAACCAAAAGCACAGGAGGAAATGAAACACGGTTTCTCAGTTTATGAATACATTATTTTTTGTAGTATCTTCAAAACCAGTAAGACCTCATTATCAGTGTATCCTGGTACTTTACTGTATAGATTAGTTAAAAAAAAGTTTTAAATGTCAAGACAAAAATAAACTAATTGTTTTGTGATATAATTTTGTAAATATTGCATAATATCTAAGACATTTTCATGCTTTTAAAATAGTTTTTCTTAAAGGTACAGTGTATAAAACTCACCACTAGGTGTCAGTAGGTTGCAGATTGCAAGCACCCGACTTCTGTTTTCTTACCCCTCCCAATTCAAGTGCATAATCCTAGCTATGATGGTCACTGTACGACAAACTCTGGCCATTGTTCATCTGTAGTCCATCTGCCAGTCCTCTGTTATTCACTCTGGGGAGGGGATGCTATAAAACTTTGTGAAAGAAGTCCAATACGAGACAGTTAGTCAGACAAGTTCACTGCTGACCAACGAGAGGAGCCTAAACTTCTCCGTCAGTAAGTGCTGCTGTTTATGCCCGTTAGCCGCCGCTAGCCTCCGTTAGCCGGCGTTAGCAAAACTCTCTTTGAAGTGGATCTAACATTGTTGAACTCGGACACTTAGCGAATATACTTTCACATGACTGTAATTAAACTGTTTATCAGAGTGAAAGTGTGATTTTAGGACACAAACCTAAAATTCGCTGACATAATGTTAGCTCATAACCAGCTATTGTTGTTTACCCCGCTCTCGTCAGCTGTGTGGAAAAAGTAAGGTTGCATGTCTAATCCGGTGACACTGAGTAATTTCGACAACATCAAGAATAAATAAGCATGTTTATGCACATGTCTGTGTGTCAGAGTCCTGACTTCAGTTTTGGAGATGAAGCTTGGGGTGAGGAGGAAGAGGTTGAGGTAGAAATGAGGTAGGAGAGAGATAAAACAAGAAGACATCAGAAAGAAATGATGAAAATATTCATCTGCAAATGTTAAATGGTCAAAAGACTAATCATTAGTCATCAATCACTAGTCTAAAAGACTTATCATTGAAAGTCATAATGCGTACTATACATGTGGACGTTCTCTAGTCATTGGCGATGACCATCGATAATCAAGATGGTGCTCGCTTCCACAAACCTGCTCCTATCCATTTTTTATTGATTTATTCAAAGTTTATGAGTATTTATCAATTTATCAGAGGACATAATTACACTCTAATCAACCTACATTTATGAGTACAACATTCTTTTGTATTTTCTGTACCTTTAAACAAGGGATATGACAAGCTCTGAAATTAGAATATGAATTTAAATTTTCCTCGTTATATATTTTCTTAGTAATTAAATGGGCAGTATGTTTTATTCCCAGCTGGCCAAGTTTAATATTACTTCCTAAAAGCCTACACTTCTTTTTAATTAACAAAAATCTGTCTCTTTTAGTTTAGCTTTAGAAAGACATGGCTTCTAGCTCATAAAAGGACTCTGATGTCAATTTACTTGAAGCAAATGAAAGGGACAGACAGCTTCCTAATGCTGTTAAGCAAATTAGATCAGAGATGTGAGTGTGCATTTGTCCATATCAGAATAGAGCAGCGAGATGTGGAGGGGAAGAGGTGAGGCAGTGCAGTTTGTAGGCTGACATTTGAAGAAACAAAGGCCTGTCTATCTTTGGACTCTTCTTATTCTCCCTCTTTGTCTCTTCGCTTACGCCTTTGTGTCTTCTTCTGTCACTGGGAACCCTGCTGTGTGGAATGCATCATTTTGCCAGGCCCTGTTTGATATTAGGCCTGAGCTGATCTATCAATGACACGGCTGCCTTTGCCTACTGTATCGTTAAATTGCACTTTAATTAAATTAGGCCTGCTAATTATGAGGACCTAAATCAATCACCAGGTCAATAACCAAGGCCCAAAGCGGACGGAGAGGCCCGAGACTTTTTCCAAACCTCATCAATAACAGCTGCAACTGGAGTAGATCTCTCCTGTGCCGGAGAGCCGGAGGTTCAAACCGGGAAGGAATTACTGCAAATTAAGTTATCGTCATCGGTTATTGTCCAGAGCGCTTCTTACTCTTAAGCTCTACAAAAAAAAAAGTTTCTGTATTCAGAATAAGGATTTCAAAGAGTTGGAATACACAACATTTTACACTGAACTTCAAAGACGTGGTTAAAGCATATCTGGGATTTCCGATGCATTAAAAACAAGGGTTCAAAAAGTGTATGATGACTTGCTAGACACCTGGCTTAGGTGAAAGGAGGTGATTCTGAACAGATAATCCTCAGGGCTGAGTGCGCAGCCCCGCTGAGCGGACGGTCCCAGCTGAATCCCGGGCCTTTATACATGCATTAAAAGGGGAACTGTGGTGCTTTTCACAGATTAATCATCGTTTTGAGCTTATTAAGTAGGAGGACAGTCTGCTTTCCACTGCTCAGAACATTTAATCCATCTCTCAAACTGTGAAGGTCAGTGAGTGAATGTTGCCCCCACTGAAATAATATCAGCTGCTTGAATTTCAATGAGAGCACCCATAGTTTGGACTGTAATTTTTTTGTTTTGTTTTTAAATTACTCTTAGTTGGTGTTCCTGCAATTAAGTCAGAACTACACTTAATAAGTAAGTGGCACAGTAGCTGCCAATAAACTACACTTGCTGCGCCACCAAACTGCCATCACAACCACTGAATCCAACAGTTACAGTGGCACCAATGTTTTATCACTGAAGAAATATATCTATATACAGAGAGAGAGAGACTCGTATCCATTGTCCACGCTATTTATATAACCTAGTGTGACCTCAAATCTTAAATATCCCAAATATGAAGTAGGAAATAAGGATGAAAGCTGTTGAACAATGAATAATTTAGTAGAGAGCAAAGCTTTGGTACACACAGCAGCGAATTATTACAGGGGATGAGCGGTCCATTCTACAGATCAGCCATTGTTTGCTGCTGTATTTGAGCAGGTGGAGTGGGTGTGGAGTGGGGCCTCATCTGTAGCGTCATGGGAACAGCGCAGGGTGAGGCGGAGGCAGTGGTGGTGGGGGGAGCTTTCCATTTAGTTTTAATTGGAAGCTGAAATTCTTGGATAAGAGGGAGACAGAAAGCCATTTGGTTGAGTCCTTGCTCTCAGCCAGGGCTAAATGAAGAGGGGCCGTGTAGAGATGAGGGGCCTGTGGAGGCCCAGTAATGAAGAGAGGTCCCAAAAGACTCTAGTAATCTAAGTGGGGGGGTAAGAAAAGGAAAGCTTGGTTGGATATGGGTGGAGGAGAAGGAAGAAGAAATACAAAAAGCGAGAGGAAAGATGAAGAAAAACACAAAGAAAATAACCCGTAGACAGTGCCGAGTACCACAAAATGCCCATTTTTTTTGTATGTATTCATTCTCTGAATGCAATGAGCACAAGATTAGACGAGGTATCGATTTATCAAAGGAGCGTTCTAGTTAGACTGGATGATAATTAACTTGCTAAACACAACAAGTGATTGCAATCACTGATGAGATAAGAGCACGGGGAAATCATCAGTGTCTCAACAAACAAGACCGATCATAGCCTGGATAGTCAATTTGCTGCATGTAAACATTGTACACGTGTAGACACGCATCCGCAACACACGAACCGAGCGCACACAGGGTGGCCACCATCATTCTTACATATTGTATGAAGATATCTGTGGCAGCCAATCACAGAACGACACCCGCAGGACTCTCACCTTCCAACTCAACAGACACTGGGAGACCCCGGCGAGCGACACAACACACATTTCTCCACTCTACCGTTTTCTAAATGGAAAACAGCGTCGGCAAGCTTCTAGTTGAAATCATGAATTCATGTGGGAATATCAGAGAATGCTGTGATGGAGCTCAGCAGGGGTGCTATTCTGCACAACAGCTCTCATGGCCTGTATATCAGAAACATAAAGAGGAACAATTCTGGGGGGAAACTGCTCTGCGGGGAAAACCGTATCCCATTACAGAGGTACTCTTGTTACACTGACACTATTTATGGTATGCAGGCTATTTCAAATTCAATCCTAGGCATCCAACCTTAAGAAAGTCAGAGTATTGCCAGCAGCTTTGCATGTTTCACTGGTGTTGTGGCTGCTATGATGACATCACTGTTTCTTGGTTATCTTCTCTTTCCATTAGCATGTTCCCGCTTCCCATGTCTCCCTGTTATTGTTAGGTCTTCATTGCGTTCACCTGTTATTGGTCGTCTCAGTTCCCATAAGTTTCTGTTTTTCATCACAGGACTCTCTCACCTACCTTACCTTCTCTGATAATATACAGTGTTGGATTGTCGGCTGAAAATCCATCCAATAGCACAATTTGAATCAAGTCTGAGAGTTCATAGGCCGCCATCAAAGTGTTACTAGGTAACGCCTCATAAGCAGTAACCAACCCATGATGTTCGTCATCTTGTTTTGTAAGTTCAGGTTCTCTATTTAACATTGATGTAATCCTGGATAAAAATATGCACAATCAAGAACACAGTAATACCTGGCTACATCTGTATGTAAGAAACAGAAATGGCCCCAGACTGCCATGTGTCCATTTCCTGTGTTCTCCAATGAAACTTCCCATTTCTCGACGTTTTTCTCCAAGTGTGACTACTTTGTCCTCAGCCTGATGCAAATAAAACAAGTCACTTAGGGTAAAGATGGGGAAGAAGCTCCATCTCGTGTTTCTCTGTGGCCCCGAGATGTGGATGTTTACTGTCGACCGGGCGTTATTGCATTCCTTCAGCAACTTAAAAGCCTCGGCCCCCCTAATGGGACCTATAAAACAGTGAGAAAAGCCTATTGTGACAATGGACCTCATTGTGCCAGAGTGGATTCATTTGGCACTCTGTGCAGAGTGGAAATGTGTGGCATATAAAAAAAAAAGATGGTGTGAAGGAGGGAAAGGTTGAGGAAGGAGAGAGAAATCAAATAAATTGAAGTAAACGACTTTGCACTGTGGGAAAATGGGCGATGTCAATCACCAAAGTTCACCTTGTGCCCCAGTGTCAAGGACTACCAAACAGCTTTGCATTTTCCTTGAGCTGTTCCACATCTTTATTTCTATCTTGCCTTTAGTCAAATTTTAGTGATGATCATTTTAGAACGTCTTCCTATGAGGCCATCTTTCACCCGGGCCACAGTCAGCATTGGTATAACGCCACCTTGCCAAAATACTGGCTTTGCTTCTCCAACATGACACTTTTGCTCCAAAGCCTTAAACTCATACCACCTCGGAAAAAACAACATTGGCTCTACTGAATATGTAGCCAGATCAGCCAAAAAATGACTTCTCCTTAAGAAACGGTGTACATCTACCTCGCCTAGCTTTGTTCTCTGCTGCCCGCGGTGTAGCGGCTCCACGCTGGCGGCCCTCGTTTTATTCCCCAAAGTCATTATTGTCTTCAGTTAAGGTGCCCCTGCTCCCTGTGATTTGTGGGTAATGAGCTGGCACCCCCCTGCCCGTGTTCAATTATTCTCATTGAGAAAGTGATTTCTCACTCCACGGAGCAAATCGTAGAAAGCGAATGCATGAACTCTAATCAAGAATTAACACGTTCACAGCCAGCAGTGCAGAGAGGGATAGCCACCTTGATGCAGCTGAGGTACTGTGGCCAGAAATGAGAGGGACCCATAAAAGAGGGCAGAAGGATGGAATAGTGACTAAGGTAAACGGATGTCTTGCCCGTCCCTGAATAATGCTGTTATGGTACATCCACACACAGCACTTTGGAGTGGGGGGTGAGGCTGAATAAAACTGAAGGGCTGTGCAAGAGAACAACATCCGAGTAGCTCGGAGAGGCCTGTGCACATGAGCACGTTGTAAAAAACACAACACAAAAAGACCCCAAATTCAGAAATTTTAGGAATAGCCTTTTTTTTTGCTGAGCGTCCCGCACATAGAAACGGCACAAAGAAAGCAGCATAGCGTCAGGACAGAAAGCTGGATACCTGTAGCTAAGTGTTGTGGAGACACACGTGTAACTAAAGCAACATTAAGGCTCACTGTGATCTTTTTATGAGATGTTAAGTAGCATTATTTTCATAATTGCCCAGTTACGACCCATTTCCCCTGCTGTGGAGCCAATGAACTAGATGACACTACTGACGGCATGTCACCTGCTCCGGTCTGAAGGTGCGCTCAGACGTACTCTGACTCGATGACAGAATACACTGAGTCTGTGCATTTCACTGCTGCAGGCTGTCTGCAGGATTCGGTACACATGGCTTGAGGCTGAAACACAATGAGGTGTAAGCAGTGAAGTTATCCAGTTTAGACTTTATTATTAATTACATTTTTTTCCTCGCGTGTGTTTAGTCCTAAAACTTTTATAAAATAGTTTGGATTGGATAACGAATTTTAAAAGTGACATAAGTGATACTGAAACGAAGGCGAGGCAGGAATGATGTTTCCTTGTTTGCTCAGGGACACCCACCATGGGTGAATGCTCAGGTTGACACTTATAATACGAGACCTCACTGGCCAGCGGGTGACATCACAAACGCTCCTTCCATCTTTAATATGCAGAATCTCTGTTTCTTCTTTTTCCTCTTTAGAAACCTCAGGACCAGCTCATCATCACTTTATGTTGAAGAATTTTTCCCAAAATCGTGACACTTTCACTCTGTACGTATGTTACGATAAATCTGCATGTAAAAAATTTGGAGTTTTGTGCTGTTTTTTGGTGTGTAAAGTCTTCTGTTAAGGACCTTTAAAAGTTTTGGACCCATACTAAACTATTGATATATATATATATATTATTATTTAAATACAATAAGCAAGAGATGAAACCGACAGAAGGACTTACGTCCAACAAAAAGAGACCCGGTCAGTGCAAAGCAGAAGTCCCTTCTGGTTTGTCGGGAGTTTGTGACGTTCTA
>VOQK01001790.1:0-13914 GCA_015052645.1 Benitochromis conjunctus
AAGTTACTCCTGTAACTGGTTATACTTTATCATGATGTATATGCGCTGCCACAGCACTGCATTTCTGAAATTGTTGGTAAGCATATGAGGGGTATCTGTGCTGACATTGTGCAAGTGTCTTAAATTATTTGGTACTAAATGCAAAGGAACAAATATTATTACAAAGGAAGTGTAGCAGAGCTTGAACAAAAGGCACTGCTGGGATTCGAACCCAGGATCTCCTGTTTACTAGACAGGCGCTTTAACCATCTAAGCCACAGCGCCTACACAAACAGCCAAAAGGACATCAATTTCACATTCATAACACATCAGACTTCCCTAAAACCCACTAATGTCCATTTGCCATTTAAAAATGAGAGGATGCAGAGGGGTATATAACCTATATAAACAGCAAGCACCTCGTCATAGATGATGCTGTCACTGGGTCCTGTGCTTAATTTGAAGTGAAACATCGGACAGATTTCTTGCATTAGATATTACTGAGTCACAGAGGCATGCTCCTGCTAGTTGCTCCAAGACTCCTGGAACAACTACGTTGAATCCCTTGACAACTTCTTAATTATACCTTGAAAAATCTTTCCTGCCTTTAAGGCAAAGCACACTCAAGACAGCACAGTGCTTTCACTTCACTCATAAAAACAACTGTCTAAACTAAACTGAAATCATTTCATGCTACATGTTAAAGAAGGAAAACATATACTGCTCATAAATACAAATACCTAAAGAACTACTGCAGGGAATCATATCAAAGATGTCCTGTTTTATCAACAGGGGCACTCCTTAGAAAGCTGTCCTAATAGCCATGTTGTGGGCTCTGGGGCTTCTGTGATAATGAAATTTATTAATATATAATCTAAATTAATAGCCACGGCTAACACAGGTGGGATTACTGGTATTCAGGGCGTTTGTATCACATTGCATAGGTCTATGGTTACACACATTGAGTGACATTCTTGAATGCAGTTATGCCTCATGCATACCATCACAGCCTAAAGGCGATGGCTTAAAAGTTCTGATGAACAGGAATGGGAGAGCCATCGTAGAGTAAAAAAAATAAATACAATTTAATAATCATCTATCAGTACCCATGAGATCTATGTGGACCTCGTGCGTGTTCCTCTGTCTTTTCCACAGCAGGGGCTAAGCCTAAGGGCAAACAACAGTACAAGCACAAACAAGTTACTCCTGTAACTGGTTATACTTTATCATGATGTATATGCGCTGCCACAGCACTGCATTTCTGAAATTGTTGGTAAGCATATGAGGGGTATCTGTGCTGACATTGTGCAAGTGTCTGCAAGTGTCTTAAATTATTTGGTACTAAACAGCAAAGGAACAAATATTGTAACACCAGGAAGTGTAGCAGAGCTGGAACAAAAGGCACTGCTGGGAGTCGAACCCAGGATCTCCTGTTTACTAGACAGGCGCTTTAACCATCTAAGCCACAGCGCCTACACAAACAGCCAAAAGGACATCAAAACAGCAAACGCCTCGTCATAGACCATGCTGTCAGTGGGTTGACTGCTGTCTGGTTGAAAAGTGATCCAGAACAGGAAACTGAGAGACAGTGGAGCTGCCCATAGGTTCTGCATTGGACTAACGGAGAACCATACATCTGCCTCTACACTGACCGTACCATGGCAAATACACTTGACATGACAGTCGCAGCGAGGCATAAAACAACGTATTTTGAGTTGACACTCTTCTTTCTTTTTACCCATATTATCCTTTTTACCTAAGCTCACTTAATATCGAAGTTAAAATAGAACCGCATTTTCTGATTGTGCAGTAACAGTGCATATCAACAAGCGCACTAGAGAATAAGACTGCAGGGATTCAAACCAGAATCTCCTATTTACAACAATTTAACTGAACCTGGCTGAAGTTCATCTGCATGCAGCCTGCCCTGCAAAAGAGCAACTCAAGATAAACCATTAGAAAATCAACTGCCTGTGCTATCTTTCTTCAGTTTAACACACTACAGAATGAACCAATCTCAAGATGCACAAGATTACTGCACTAGATGTTATGGTCTTGCTCCTGCAAGCTCTCCTGTAACTGCAGTGGAATGACTTAGTCTAATACTGTGAAAAACCTGTTGGTAAACCCTGTTGGTATAAGAGACATTGCTGTTGACATTGACATTGCTAAAAAACATTGCTGTTTTTAAGGCAAAGAAGCTAGGTGCAGTTTTCAGCTTAATAAAACCTTTATACTTTCTTCTGTATGACCAATCTCCTAAAAGATTTAAGATAACATACTTAAATTTCAATAGCTCCAAATGGCTGTAATGTCCAGTTTCCGGATCTGTCACCCGAACATATCACAGCACATATGGAAACATGATTGTTGGCTCTATTCACGCACAATCGATTTCAGTATACCTGTGTACCAGAAAGGCAACCCTGAAACATACAAGTCAGAAACTACAAACACAGAAATGCTGACAAACACTCATCCTCGCTGGGATCATTGGACATGTCTGGGCTTTTCATGCTGCCATGGTTACAATCCAGTGGAGCCGGCATATGTAAACATCGACACCCAATTATCAGCTCGAAATGTCATTCACACCCATTTTGCACATTCATGAGAAACTGTGTTCCTAAAATAGTGAAAATAAGCAGAAAAGGTATTTGAGAGTGAGGTCTTAAAAGTTACATAGATTTAAGTAGTTGTTTATTTGAAGATTAGACTGTACTTCAGGTTAGTATCTATCTGCATTTGCCTTCTTCACCCCCTGCATTTGTTCAGCTAACAATTGACATCTATCCCTTGAAAACCTTCGTCCCTGACCCTTTCTCTCTGGCTTGATACACTCTTCTTAACTACTTTTTCTCTACCCTGCTCCTTTAGTCCGCCCACCACGGGCACGTGTGCGTAACTGAATGGTGTACGAGTCAAAAAGCCAGCATGTCAGCATCAGCTGTGTGTGAAGAAGAAAGGGAGGGAGAAAATGTGCAGGCTTGCAGATGAGTGTGTGTCAGACAGGAAATACTTAAGAGCCTGAGAGTGGACACAGTGTACGTGTGTGTTTGTCTGTGTGTGAGTGCTGAGGGCAAGAGGAGCAAGAGGCTGAAAAGCAGAGAGAGGAAATGATCAAACATGAGAAAACAGCTGAGATCAATGGTTAACGGGACACAGACTGAGATCAGTGACAAAAGGATAAGCAACATGAGTCACAGAGTGAGACAGAGGCCGAGAAGAGTGGCCATGTTTTCACTCTGGTGATCGACACAAGGCATAATACAGCAGATTTACTGCAGTCTTTCATCTCCAAGACCAAGCTGGCATTCAGCTCAAAACATTACTTCATCTCAGAAAAGATAACAGTTGATAAGTTAGCAATAAAATGAATGTTTCTGATGAAATCTGAGTTCCCTTTACAGTAAATTAATTCTATACAGGATGTGTGCTAGTATTAAAGACAACAGTACTCAGTATTAGAATAAAAACCCATCCCACCAGTTCTCTTCCCACACACCTTTGCTATAGCCCCAGAAAACACTGACGGCAATAGCTGTGGTTGCAAAAAGACTTAGACTGATCCTATGTAAGTCTATGGGAAAACAGCTTTTTGTCTTGACCTCTGTTAACAGCCCAGTTTATGGGCTCAGTCACTTGTTTTGGGTCCTTTTGGTCACACCATGTTACAAAATGGATCATTACCAGTGGATGAAACCAGACACAAATTGGCTAACGACTTGTAAAGAAGCTTCTTCGATGAGAGGTGAAACGTCTTCAAGCAACTTAAAGATGTCTAGTCGCTTTTCTTTTCAAACTCCTTAGATCACCAGGAGGTGGATGGCTGGGAATCTACACACCTTTCTTGACATTTAAACTGTCCCAACAAGTGAACTGATGAAGAACTTTTTTGGCATTTTAATGTAAAAAGACTACTTGTTATTGAGAGTTCATTTTAGCCACTTTGCTTCAGCTATACTTGATAGCTGAGAACACGATCAATAGTCCCAACAGGCCAACAGCTGGCCAACCAACTTGCCCAAGCATTGACCCTGGACCACTGGTTAATGTTGAACCCTGTGTTTTACAGTTACACTTCATGTTTTTTATTTAATTAATTAAACATAATTGTTAAAGCTCCTGCTGGTCAGTAAGAATGGATTTTGATTCTAACATTGTTAGTGAGTGTACTAAGAGGTCAGATTTGATTTATGATTGAAAATGCAGCTGTTTGATTTTTCTGAGACACAGTGCAAAAACAGAGTAGAATTAAAGGCCTCACGGTACTCAAGAAAAGCATGCCAGCATTAACAAAAGGAACTGATATTCTGTAATTCTTACAGATTAGACCATCTAGAACCATACTCAACTAGAACTAGAGAACATTTTTCTATTACTCGGTGGTATTTCATATGCTCCCTTGCACTGACAGGTTACAAGTCTATTCAGCTCCATTCAGAGGCAATTTGATCCCCTCCTGTTAATAACGCCCTTTGAAAAAGAGAGGGCCCCAGAGTAATTCACAGTTGCACTTTGATTTAATTCTAATAATTCTAAAGTTTCAAAAAGTACAAAAGAACTACGACCTTAAGAGAAGAAGAATGAAAATATAATAAAAGGAAGAAAATAAAGATAAAGAGTAGATATTCATAAAAAAGCTTCACCTTCTTCAGGGGTAGAGAAAAAAGACTGAAAAAGTAAAAATGCCAGAAACACTTCCACGTATGAAGGCCACATGTTGAAAGACATAGGTCTACAAAAGAGATGGAAGGATTATATTTAGCTGCTGAGAACTTCATTGTTCATTGGGTTATTTTTCCAAAAATCCTCTGACTACACTGCATCTCCAACACGGCACAAATGGTTGCTTTAGCTGCTTAGGCTGTGACACTGAACTATATTATATTATTACATAAACACACAATGGTTAGGGTGAGCCAGTGTTGCAGGATCACTTTATTTTAATACAGAAATAACCTTGCAACCAATATTTTGTCATTTCAACCCCAAGTATTATGCGGGGTCCTTTTGTGATTCAGTCTGCAGTGTTATTTTGCCTAGTACAGATGCACCTACACCTAATTACATTAGCAGAGTGTGAATCAGTCTTGCATTCATTTGTGTGTGAGTCTTTTTTTTGTTTGTTTTTGTTTTTTAATCCAACAAGGCCTTGATATTCTGTTCCCCATCTTCCTTCATTATAGAGGCTGCAATGAAAAGCATTAATGAGAACTCTTGGTAGCACTTTTGGGTTCAAATCAGACAGTTTCATCTAGCTACTCAGCAAGGAGAGCCATTAGGTTTTAATGGTATTTGCAGATAATTCCTAGGATTTGGTCAATTAATTTGCATGAAACACAAATTTCATTTATCCCAGTGAATCATGCAAAGGACAGACATGGGGGGTAAATCACATCCAGTCCAACAATCTAGTCCGAGCATCAGCTTCCAGGCTGCTATTTTGATCATTTATTTTATCATTAATTTCGCGACATCTCCGCAATTAATACTGCTCTTTATAGAGTCTCCACAGGGCACTCTGTCTGCACCATTCTGCATTTATTCTAAACAACATCTCAGCCTGTCAAAGAGTTAGCTTACAGCAAAATGAAGCTGCACAGCAAAGTATATATAGCACATAGTTCACTGAGCTAAACTAACAGACAATAGCTAATGCGTGACCAAATGATTATGAGCACAGCACACTATATGAGAGTATTTCTATGGTCAGTGGAGGATGATGTGTTTGTAGCTGTTAAGGCAGACATAAGGGTATAGGGGATTTAGCTGGATAGCTGGATCCCACACTCACAGCAATCCTTGGGATAGCTGGATTGAGGACACCAAGTTGACTCCCTGAGTCCACCAACTCGTCATCATTTTCTCCTCTCTCCCGTTCTCTTTTCCCTCCTAAAACTAGACTAGCTGAAATGCACTCCCAGAGGATTAAATACATGGTCCTTTCTCTTTCATCTTTCTTCCATTTTTTCCAGTTATCACTCCTCTCATACCTTTTACAGCTGCCACATAGGCAGGAGACACAGTAGATATACACTTGTATATGCATGTGCGTGCGTGTGTGTGTGTGTGTGTGTGTGTGTGTGTGTGACTGAGCGTGAGCACTTTGATTAAAGCCAGCCTGTGGATTAATTAGGGTAAATAACCTCAGAGCTGCTTCAGGGATTTAAGTGTTAAAATCTACTGTGTGCTCCATACTAGAAATGTGTCCATCAACCATGAATGTTTTTATCATTGCTCTCCTGTAGGGTCCATCTGTTAAAAATACTGTATTTGGAAACTATTTAATTATAACTAGTCATGGCAACAGCATCTTAGAAAAGGACTAGCTGAATCAGAGTCAGTTTCAAGAGGTCACAAAGCATGTTCGTCAATTGATTCGCTTTCTACTGTAGTCTAGTGACTGTTTGCAAGTATCAACTGCAGATATCAAGTCTGCATTCAGACCCAGTGTGGATATGGGGTATGTTCCTACCTGCTTCTTCCCTTATCACTCAAGATCTTTAAGTGCATCCCAAGGATTGCTGTGAGTGTGGGATGTCTTGCAACTGCCCAAAAAAAGAATCTGTAGTCCCAGAAGCTGCAAACACCTGTTTCGGTATTTTTTTTAAAGTAAAAAATAGAGCTAAGCAGAAAATAATAACTGCAGAAATTATATCGAGAACGTATTTAGCAAACGTGTTGACAGTTATAATGCTGATCTATTAATTGGAGAAACAGAAGCCTAAAATAAGAAACTGCACTGACTTTTTTCGTGTCATCGTTAGGTGGTTGCTAGGCAACATGAAAGCGTCACAAAATATCATGAAAATATCATGAGTTTTGTGACTTTAAATGAGAAGTTACCGTTGTGGAATTAAAATGACACACCTTTTACAAGGCGTTATAGGTGTGCATAAACTCGCTTGCTACGCAACACGATGATGTCATAACACCTGATGTAGATAAGAACCATCAGGGGCCTGTACGAGTACACCATAACTCGTGATCATCGAGGAGGACTTCCCAGGCAAACAAACAGAGTGAGACTTTGTTTATTATAGTACAATGGTTGACGTGTTAGAGTCGGGCATCGCCAGCTGTTGGTGGTCACGCCACAAAAGCCCAGTGTGATGGCCCTCACCGCACCCACTTGCCATGCTGACATCACAATGAACTGTCTCACAAATACACACAATTAGGGAGAAATATTACTAATCGTAGCTAAAGAATTAAATGAATGAAGAGGAAAAACTAGCAATGGTGGCCTGGCAACAGTGAAATTATGTACAGCATGTGAAAATCAGTCAGTGGTTCATAGCTACAGAAAAAGCAAAGATGTCAGATTAAAGCAACAACAGAAAAGCACATTTGCCTTGAAAATCAGTCTGATCTGGCAAAAGCCAGATCTTTTGCTAAGAGCACATTTATTGTCACACGGATGTGTGTAAATATAGGCTGACAAATATCTTTGGTAATATGCATATGTAATAATATGTTAATGAGCCATGTGCCCAGTGTTGCTTATGCTGATGAGCCATATGGAGCTTTGCCTGGAAGACTGGTGAGACTGGAAATAAAGATTATAACAGTACGTGATAATGACGGAACCACTGTTCTCCGTTACAGTGATGCTTAAAGCATGGGTCATTGCTTAAAGAAACAGTGGAGTATAATGCCAAACTGAAACCATGTTGATAAGACTGACAAGAAGTCAAAGAGGTCAAAGAGTCAAAAAGGATAAACACAGGTGTTATTCTCTGGTTTTCTAAAGCTACATAGGATGAGACTCTTCATACACTTTCTTGAAATGCAACAAAACACCTCAATTAAACTTTCAAGTTAAGGGAAAGCAGCTGTTTTCAATTTATTGCATCATGTCTTTTTCTTTTTTTCTCTATTAGCTAGTACTAACTAGTGCAACAGTCTCAAACTGCAGCTGCAGAGAGACATGCCGCTCCTTTTTCCATTTGTAAAAATGTGCAGCCTCTATAGTTCTTTTTATGCTTTAATGTCTGCATCATAGCTTACTTTGCTGAACCTTAGCATGGATGTATACACATAAATGGTCCGTGAACAAACCTATTTGCATTTACCACCGACACTGCTGGCTTACTGGTACTGCTTAATCTGCAGCTGGACTTTAGACAAAATAAAATTGAACCTGGTCTATTTTTTTTAATATCTTTAAAGCTATTAGGCACTGGATGTTACAGTTCTTTTCAAAGTAGGCTACTTTTAATTCAATCTGCACAAGAACACAGTGGCCTGCAAAGCTTCATAACTACTCTTTGCAAAGTAAATACAAACAGATATACTCTTCCTCTGCTTCACAACTGATCCATTTTCTTTGTAATAAAAAACTGATTTAAAAAAATCAAACAATTTAAACAAATTTCATTCCATAATTTTATAACAAAAGCATGATATTGTAACAAAAATGCAACTGCAGCCCTCTGAAAAGCCGTTACTTGTGCTAAAGGATTAATTATTTACACCCTATTAGTAATCTTGACAGTCTAATTCATATTTAATAGGCTGTGTTACCATCATTGTAAGGCTCAAACACGGTTTGCAGCTCCACCACAAATTTCCTGGTTAAAAAATGCTTGAAAATGGCTCTTTTGATAGTAAAGGATGCCAGCTCTTCAATTATGGTGTAGCATGTGGACTCAGGCCACATACTAGGTAATATTAGCCACCCTTCCTACCTTTTTTGTTCATTTAAAGGCTGGATGGCATTGTTTGTCTGAATGCTTCATTAAGGTAGCATTCATTAAATGAGTTTATATTTCTTTCTTATTCATTTACTCATTAGTTAGTTCTTGTTAATTTACTCAACGAGAGGTGGTGAGCGTGCAGTGTCGTCATCCATAGTTTCTCTACGGATGACGACTCCTATATGAAAGAATATCAGACAGAACTCTCAGCTCTAATGGTTGGATTCAACCCAGCAGGTGCAAAAGCATAACAGAAATAAACAGTTACCGCTTTCACATAAACTATTTCTTGAAAAACATTTTCTCTATAAAGCAATTCAGTCTTGTCAGAAGACATCTCGCAATTTAGCCAACTGCTGTCCTTTCAGCACCTGTGGTACTGGGCTGCTGGTTCGGACAAACATAATGGGAGCTGGAGTCGGTTGATGAAACAGATACGTTCATCACACTGTGCTGCCGGTGTGACATTCAGATAACCCTTCTGCTCTTTTATAATAATCTTTCAAAATCGGCTAAAACCAAAAGACTGGGACCACAGTGGTTTGCTCAAGGACACATCAACTAAGCAGATGCATGTGGCTGCAGGGGCTTAAGCCCAGGACTCCCAATCGCAAGCCAATTTCCCTAATCACTGCACCACCCCGCTGCTCCTGATTTTGCCACCGTGAGAATGTGTCATCAAAAATAATTACAAAACATTAAAGGCTAGAGCAACATGGAGAGAAAACACTGCAGGCAGCGTCTTTCAATGACGAGGATGACAAAGCCAATTTGGAAACCTTTTACCCAGTGGCACATACCTTCATCCCTCACCAACTGAAAGAACTAACACATCGCAGTTGCATATGCTTAACTGGCTCTCCCGCGCTCCCACAAGTGAGACCAGAGCCTTGTTCGCTTTCCAAAACCCAGCAGCAACAAGCCAATCTGTTCTCAAACAGCTGGAGCTGCCCCCAAGAGTGAAAGAGGGAGAAAAAAGGGAGGGAAAGAGGGGGGGGGAAGGAGTTCTCAAAGAGAAAACAGGCAGAGAAAGTGTGAAAATGAGAAACAGAGCAAAAGACCGGGATGGGAGCATAGACGCAGAGAGTACGAGAGTTCGCTGTCATAAATAATCAATGCTTAGTCAACACAGAAAATGAGAGCACGTGAAGGAGCCAGGGCTTCCTCCTATTCCCTAATCCAAAAAGGGAAAACTGCCAGCTCACATATGTCACGAGTAAACAGAGCTGAGCTAAGTTGAAGAGGATCTATGGAGACAGACAAAATGATAATCGGAGCAAAAGTGACAGAGAGAAATTAAAGTGAGGGAAGAGACTGCAGAGGGAGTTAAATTTGGAAAAGGTGAAAGTGAGAAAGAAAAAAGAAAGAAAGAAACAGTCAGAAAGCAGGAAGCGGGATGCAGGAAATTCCTTTGTCATCTTCCTGAACCTCTGCGCTTGTCAAAAAACTAGAATATGACAGTCCACGTCCTCTTTTTCTTCTCCCTCACTCCTTTTTCCTTTTCTCTGGCTGTGTCCGTGTGAGCGTGCTGGATTTCAAATAGATTTCAAATCATCTGGCATTTGTTAAGCGCGCTTTGCTTGATGCTACAGACAACTATGTGACTCGGAAACGTGTTCATACCTCATGTCTTCTAGCAGGTCACATTCGGTCTGGTGTTTAAAGTGCAGTCTTGTCATCTGCTCTGTGTGAGTGTTTTTCAGCTCCTGTGTCACTTTGACCTGGATGAAACAAAAAGACATGTTATTAAATGTGTTATTTATTCATCCATCAGCTCTACAGGCATGTTATTAATCTCTATGAAGCCCAACTCTCAACAAATCATCAGTCCTCACATATCAATATATTAAAACAGTAACTACATATGAAGCTAGATGTGATTTTGGCCAATGCAGAGGACATAAATGACTGTCTTTTCCTGGTTGTAAAAGGGTTCATTGATTTACAAAAGCCTCTACCTGGCTGTAAGTCATAAATGCACGTTAACAATAAATGATCCATATCAATCCACAATCCATAACATTTCCATCTCATCGACCCTTCGTTAGATTAAATGCTGCATGAAATTACCAAAAGTCCGATACTGAATACGGTAACATCTTTTAACATGAGCGCATTTCATTTTGTGTTTATCAGGTAATCTGCTGATCTATTAAATTGTTTAAAGAAAGAAAGATTTGCTTTCAAAAATTTGTGATATTTTAACATAACTTATTTGAATAATAAATAAAAACTAAGAACCATTTGGACAACTGGACAAATACTCCCTCACTAGCTGCCTCATTGGGTAAACCTCGTCAGCCGCTTGTTACTGCAAATATCTAGTCGATCACATAGCAGCAACTCAGTGCATTTAGACAAGCATACATGGTCAAGACGACCTGCTGAAGTTCGAACCGAGCACCAGAATGGGTGCCAGACGGGTTTGCTTAAGTGTTTCAGAAACTGCTGATCTGCTGGGATTTTCCCACAAAACCCTCTCTATGGTTTTCAGAGAAGTCTGCCTTATTAATGTCAGAGGTCAGAGGAGAATGACCAGACGGCTTCCAGCTGTAACTCAAATAACCGCTCGTTAAAACCAAGGCCTGCAGAAGAGCATCTGTGAACACGCAACAACTTTGACCACAGCAGGTGCCACTCCTGTCAGCTATGAACAGAAAACTGAAGATAAATTTTGCACAGGCTCACCAAAGTTCAACAACAGAAGGTTAGAAAAACTGCTGCCTGATTTGACAAGTCTCATAAACAACATGAAAGCGTATATACGTCTTGCCTGGTATAAGCAGTTCAGGCTGGTGGTGTAACGGTGTGGAGGGTATTTTCTTGGCACACTTTTGGCCCCTTAGTACAAAATGAGAGTTGTTTAAAGAAGCACAGCAAACCTGAGTATTGTTGCTAACCAAGTCCATCCCTTTATGACCAGTGTACCAATCGTCTAACAGCTGCTTCAAGTGGACTAACGCACCATGTCACAAAGCTCAAATCGTCTCAAACTGCTTTCTTGAACATGACAATGAGTTCACTGTACTCAAATGCCCTCCATAGTCACCAGATCTCAATACAATATAGAACCTTTTGGAAGTGGTGGATGTGCAGCCGACAAATCTGCAGCAACTGTGTGACACTGTCATGTCATGTGGACCAAAATCTCTGAGGAATGTTTACAGCACCTCTTTGAATCGAAGCCATGAAGACTTCAGGCAGTTTGAACCCAGTGTTAGCATGGTGCACCTAATAAAGAAGCTTCTGAGTGTATAAAGCATTAGCCAAAAATAAAAATGAGAGACACTGATTTCAAAATGATGTTTACTGAAAAGCACTAAATTCTCTAGCTGCCCATCAGCTGTCCTCCTTTAAAGTCAGCTGAAAGGAGCACATACATATATACACTCCCGCTCAATGTGAAAGTCGGTGTCAGGGTTTTGTGAGACCTTCAGTGAGGCAAGTATGAGGTTTTTTTGCAGTTAGAGGTGACATCCCCCGTAGTAAAGATGCTGTATGCATCAAATGAAATTTAGTGACCAGGCTCCTTCACACATCTTATGCTAAAACAGACATGCACACAGAGACACACACAAACACACACATCTCCTGCCAACAGAGTCGCTGTGAAGGTCATTGTGCATTGTCGGGTGAATTCCATCGGCTATTCACCAGAGTAACAGTGGGCAAATTCACGACTGTTCTACACAAAACAATCAACAACATGCCACACACACTACACTGGCACACACAAACACAGCACAGCTCCTTTCTTTCATGTGCTGTGCCTTTGAAGATAAGGAGGGAGTGGTTCATTACATTATCAGGTCAAAATTTCTTCACTTGATTTCACCTTCTATCAGTCAGTGGCAACCCCAGAGGCTGGCGAGAAGTGGAGAATGGTGACAGAGAGATAGAGAGATGGGGCGGGGGTTACAAAATGAAAAAGAAGATGTCAATTAAGGGCAAAAGTAAAAATTATGAATAACAAAAATGGAAAGAGGAAGCGATATGGCGTAAACATCCCCAGCTTTGAGATAACAATATCAAGAGGAGTTTAACTTCTTCGTCTTTCGGCTGTATCCTCCTCCACTACAACCATTAACCTTCCTATTTCCTTCTGCCTTAAAACAAGGCAGAAGATAAAAGGGGAGGGTTGTGTCAGGAAGGGCATACGATCTCTGCCAAATCAAACATACCTTCGAGCACATGTGAGGATGTCAGATTCACCCCAGTAATGAAGCATGTATACCAATACACATATACTCCCTCCCAGTCTGATATGTACCCAGTCTAAAGATGCAAAGGCGCTGGCTGCTTTCACTGATTAAACTTCAGATTCGATGCCATCCGTTGATGCAGTTAATGTCAATTTAAAGAGTTCAAGTTCACCCCAAATGAAGCATCTGCAAAACACTCGTGTAGCCTGAAATTTCATAGGCTAGGCTAAATTTGCCCAGCTCTAAGCAATTCTTTAAATCCACAAAACAGAGACGCTTCCTTGGCGTCCACGCCCACTCTCGAACCTATGGATTTAAAGCTAGATAGGCAGACAGTGCATTGCCTTTGTCAGGCCTCTTTGATTTAAGCCACATAAGGCGAATAAAAGAGAGCCGAAATGACTCCATGTTTGTTAGCAGATGTGCCGAGACACAGACAGAACACTTAAGGGGCTGTATGTGCCGCACTGGGAGAGAAATTATTAGTATCCAACAGTCTAGCAGAGACGCTGTGGGCTGAGTGCACACTGATGGTACCGGCGCTATTTCCAGTGGGTAACTCATCTGTATTTTTTATTTATTTGTAAATTATGCTTTTATTCTTGGAAACATTTTAACAGAAGGATCAGGAAAGTGGTGTGTACAGCCTCAGTCAGGAGAAGACCTGCACAAGTGTGTGGTTTAAAGGCATGATATGGCATGTCCGAGGCCACAGTATGTGTGTGAGTGTAAACGCAGGGTGTAAGTGGCACAGAGGGAATACGTGGTAATTAAGAGAAATCTGATGCGGAGTTTCACAGTGGGGAGATTGGCTCTTGTGCATCTATTTCGGGAGGACACACACACACAGAGAGAGACAGAAAGCAGTGGACCAGAAACTTCATCACACCCTCATGTGTACACACACACTGCACAGCACGCTTTAGGCGTCCTTTCTCAGCCCATACAGAATCAGCAAGTCAGCGTGGCTCTGGCTGCACGCCGTCCTCGGTATGATCGGCTTTATGTCAGCTCTGCCTTCGGTGAAATGA
>VOQK01001791.1:0-14786 GCA_015052645.1 Benitochromis conjunctus
TATGGTTGGGGAGCCTTTACTTGAGTCTGTGTATTTGGAGGAACCACAAGTGATCGAGCTGAGAGAGAAGATCTGTGATGTTCTCATACAAGCAACCATACCTCTCAGGGCTTATGCTGCTGAATATGAGAAATACTTAGAGCTACACAATTTGGACATAGAAGCTTACATTCTCACGTAAGTCTGTATTTGAAATGACGTGTCCATTTTTCACAAGTGTGTGAGATGTGGGTCTGTTGGATATGTGGCCTAATTAGGATGTGTTCCTTATTGAATGAACTCGTGCCTTTCTTGTTTCTGTGTTTCTGTCATGTTCCCATCATTTGGCTACCAGATGTCATAATGCAGAAATGCCATCCCAAGAACTGAAAAAAGAGGTGCAGCAGCATCACAAAGAAAAGGAAATAATTGAACAGTCCTTGCCATCCTCCCTAGTGATTGGTCCATTTTGTGTTCGTGTTGATGGGGTACGCAAGTCTCTCACAAAAAAAAGAAAGGGTTTAGCCACGGCACTACTAGACCACCTTGCTCTGAAGCTACGTATACATGTTGACCAGGTAAGGTATTTTCTTCTATTGAGAACATGAATAATAATAACTTTAATTAAGGGTTATTTATTTATTCATTTATTTATTTTTAAAGACATCCTACATTAAATTCAGCTTGAAATGACATTTTTCTTGTTTTTCTCATAAAATTTTGGTTATTTTTTTTATGTGTAGGCATGTGAAGAATGTGAAATTATTCAGAGAAAGCTACGTGAGAAACCCCTTAGCATCGAGGACCTGAGTGAAAAGAGGAAGTGGATGAAACAAATCCCAGAACAGCTTAAGAGTTACAAGGTTGAATGGGTGAAGTGGGTGTTTCTGTAGTACATATTATATAAAGAATTACTTTATATAATATACTTCTTTTTCTAATCTGCAAACAGGAATGTGTTGCCAAGACATTGTCAGACTACGAGCTCATAGAAGAATTTTTCTACTCTCTTCCAAACGATGATGTCAACAAAAAGTAAGTGTATCAGTTAAAAGGGAATTTGTTTTAGATACCTTGTAGAAGACTTTGTGGGATTTATAGTGACTTATCTGTGCAGGTGGACAGCCATTGCATGGCCACAAAAGATAATCAACCAGATGGAAGCAGCAGCCACCCAGCACTTGGAGGATGAGGAGTGCTTCCGCAAGATCCAGCTAACTGAGCAGAGCGACTTTGAAGAGCATTTAGACAATCTACAGGTCGACTCAATTGACTATATTTTTGACTTTTCGCTGGAGGTTCCTTCCTGTTAAAAGCTAGTTTTTTTATACCAAATGTTGCCAAGAGTATCCTCAAAGGGGATCATCTGTTTGTTGGAGTTTTGTCTGTATTTTTGTAGGGTCTTTATCTTACAAAATAAAGCACCCTGGGGCAACTGTTGTTGTGAATTGGTGCTATGTAGCTAAAACTGATTTGAATTGGTTTTTGCTTTATTCAGCAGACACTAAGAGCAGCGCACGTGTCCACTATATGACAGAGCTCCTAACTATACTGATGTTGCATGGTTCTAAATTAGTCACTCTGTGTTTCTAGATGATTGTTGCTGGGTTTGCGAGCCATGGAGGCATTGATCATGCCCATCAGATGGCCAACAAGGTCAGGCAGAGAAGCAAGCAACTTAAGGAGTGCCAGACTATGGCCCAGACTTTCAACAACAGAGAACGCTTGTTTGGCATGACTGTCACAAACGTAAGTGAAACAGAGTGGCTCAAAGGATTTTGTGTGAGTAATTCAAAAACTAAAGAGTATCTATTTATTATGGGCGTTAATGTGTATTACAGTATGACCGTGTGCAGAAGCTTGTAAAAGACTTCCAGCCTTATAGAGATTTATGGACCACCACCTCTGATTGGCTGCGCTGGAGCAAAAGCTGGGTCCATGACCCACTATCTTCCATTGATCCTGAGCAGCTTGAGCGCAATGTCACTGAAGCCTACAAGATCATCGACAAATGTATTAAACAGTTCAACGACATTCCTGGTAGGTGACAGGTGTATTACCATTTAAACCTAACAAAGTTATGTTTTCCGTTTGAGAATGTGATTAGTATTGTTGTTTAATGGGCTGTTCTTGGTGTCTTACACAACCCTAGACTGCCAAATGGTGGCAAATCTAATTCGCAGCAAGATTGAGGACTTTCGTCCTTACATCCCTCTAATTCAGGGACTAAGGAACCCATGGATGAAGCACCGCCACTGGGAGATGCTTTCAGAACGCATTCAAATTAAAGTCAAGCCTAAAGCCAACTTGACCTTGTCTTGCTGCCTGGAGCTTGGCCTACAGAACTACGTGGATGACATAGCTCAAGTGGCCGAGGTGGCTGGGAAAGAATACTCTATTGAACAGGTGCTGCTGAACAGGAATCCTAGTCTAAAGTGTTTTGTATAGTGTTTGTAAAGATTTTAATGTTGTTGTTTCTTTTCATCCTCTGCCAAATGTAGTTCAGATAGGGGTGCTTCTGCTGTTTTAAAGCAGTAGGAACTCTACTCATTTTGACAATGTACACTGTCAGTGTGTGAATTCTTTTTGCTAAAACCGATGCTGCTTCCTCTTCTATTCCATACTTTTTTACCCAGGCCCTTGAAAAGATGGAAAAAGAGTGGTCCACAGTAGTCATTGATGTTTTGCCCTACAAGAACACGGGGACCTACATTTTAACGACCCCAGATGAAGTGTCTCAGTTGCTTGATGACCACATTGTCATGACACAGAGCATGTCCTTCTCACCCTTCAAGAAAACCTTTGAGACACGAATCAACACCTGGGAGAGCAAGCTCAGAATGACTCGGGTACACAACACAGACACCTATGAGCTGCGGAAGGCTTGTGATTTCTGACATTGTTGTGTAGTTTCTCATGTTGTGCTGCTGCCCTCTATTGGTGTATACAGGATGTACTGGAGGAGTGGCTGATGTGCCAGCATTTGTGGCTGTACCTAGAAACCATATTCAGTTCTGATGACATCAATCAGCAGCTGCCTACAGAAGGAAAAAGATACCAGCAAATAGAGGAAAGCTGGAGGAGTATTATGAAAAGAGCCTTTAATAATCGAAAGGTCAGAGATAGAGGCTTAGGGTTCTGTGTGGAACTAGAGAATACTGGTGGTTCACGAGTTTGTTGTGGACTATATATGATTGTTTTTGTGAATGTTTCTAGGTGATCGATCTGTTTCCAGATGATCGTCTACTAACGAAACTTAAGGAATGCAACAGACTTTTGGAACAGGTGCAGAAGGGTCTCAGTGAGTACTTGGAAACAAAGCGAAGTTTATTCCCCAGGTAAGACACAGAGAAAGTGGGTCAGTGTTAAAAAGATGATTTTTCAATCTTTAAATTTTATGTGAAGTGCTTCTTTAAATCACCTTTTTCTACATGCAGTCCCAAACAGTGAGAAACCCCCAAAACTGCCTTTTCCTGTTATAAATGAGCAGAGTTGCGATTTTGAGACTAGGTAACAAAGTAACTGTGTTTAATGCACCACAAATATTTGCTTGTAGGTTTTACTTCCTGTCAGATGATGAGCTTCTGGAGATTCTGTCCCAAACCAAAGATCCCACCGCTGTTCAGCCACACCTGCGTAAATGCTTCGAGAACATTGCACAGGTTTGCTTTGGCTCTCTATTACATGTTAAGAAAAGACAACATGAGCAAAACATGGCTAAGACTTCTATCGTTTCTTAGCTTCAGTTTCAGTCAGACCTGCAGATCACACACATGTACTCTGGAGAAGGGGAGCAGGTGAAACTGTTCTTTCCAGTTTGTCCGACTGGTAATGTGGAGGACTGGCTGAGGGATGTGGAGAAGTCTATGAAAGCTACTTTGAGAGACAACATTGACCGGTCACTCAAAGACTACCCTGAGGTACATGAACCTGATTTTTATTGTTTTTCACATGTAATAGTCATTTCAATAAGATGCAATGTGATTTCTTTTCTCAGCAACCACGTGTGGAGTGGGTGTTATCATGGCCTGGTCAAGTAGTGATAGCAGGCTGTCAGGTCTTCTGGACAACTGAGGTGTCAGAGGCTTTGGAGCAGGGAGATTTGGGCACCCGTCTTTATCCTCAGCTACAGACACAGGTGTGGATGTGATATTAGACTGGCCAGTCAAAAATATAGCCATTTTATTGCTCTCATTACACTGAACACTGTTCACACAAGAGTCTAACAACATTGTTAACATTCTACCTTCTTTGTTGTGAAGTTGGGGGACTTGGTGAAGCTTGTACGAGGACAGCTCTCTAAGATGCAGCGAGCTGTGCTGTCTGCCCTTATTGTCATAGAAGTCCATGCTAAAGATGTAGCAGCCAAACTGGTGGAGCAGGAGGTCTCAAGCATCAATGACTTTGAGTGGATCAGCCAACTTAGGTGTCCTTCTTATTTTGCTATTGTTTTCACTTCTGAATTTTGGAGTCTCCTTTATGGTGTAAATGTGAAACATTATGGGTGCAGAAGGAGTGTTACATTTATGTGATGCTGTTTGTAGATACTACTGGACAAAAGGTGATTTGTACATCCGCGCAGTGAATGCAGAATTTCTGTATGGCTACGAGTACCTTGGTAACTCTGGGCGGCTGGTCATTACTCCACTCACTGACAGGTAAAGGTTATTCTACCCTGTTTTTAACTGAATGCCATTCACCAGTTTGAACACTAATCTGGCTTTTTTAGATGCTACTTGACCCTGACAGGAGCTCTGCACCTGAAGTTTGGAGGGGCACCCGCAGGTCCAGCAGGCACAGGAAAGACAGAAACAACTAAAGACCTTGGAAAGGCTCTGGCCATCCAGACGGTAGTTTTCAACTGTTCTGATCAACTGGACTTCATTGCAATGGGCAAATTTCTCAAAGGGTTGGCCAGGTAATAGCTTGTTGGTATGACACAATGTTTTAGCTCTTACAAAATGTAGAATCGTACATTTGTGATTCCTTATCTGGCTCACACTTTGCAGCTCTGGTGCTTGGGCCTGCTTTGATGAGTTTAATCGTATTGATGTTGAGGTGTTGTCTGTGGTGGCGCAGCAGATCACCACTATACAAAAGGCCCAGCAGCAACGGGTGAGAAGCTGATTGCACTTTTTTACACTTTCACACCACTACCTATACCAGCTACAGATTTAAGTATCACTTAAATATGTATGCATGTATATAACCAAATTTTTCTCAAAAATCTAATTATGCATGTTATGTTTTTAGGCAGAGAGGTTTGTGTTTGAAGGGGTAGAGATCCCTCTTGTCCCCTCTTGCGCTGTATTCATCACTATGAATCCTGGTTATGCTGGCCGCACAGAACTGCCCGACAATCTCAAGGTTTGACATGATAACTTGAACCTAAGTAATTGTGTAATCGTAACATTGAGGATAAGCTGATGAGGTTCAAAAAATGAGATCACATCTTCCACAGGCTCTGTTTCGTCCCGTGGCCATGATGGTCCCTAACTATGCGATGATAGCTGAGATCTCCCTATACTCATTTGGCTTCAGTAATGCCAAAGTTCTCTCCAATAAGATCACGACAACTTTCAAACTCTCCTCTGAACAGCTGAGCTCTCAGGTATGAACTCAGAGGACTCCTCATACCTCCTCATAAATGGCAAGACCAGTGTCATTTGCAGCAGAAAACTGAAACAATTGTATTTTAGACAGAATCTGAAACAGCTAACTTAAGACATTAAACTGTAAGTAGAGTCATAACGATACAAAGAGTTGAACTTTTATGCACTGACCTTTGTGTTTTGTCCTGTGAAGGATCATTATGATTTTGGCATGAGAGCTGTGAAGACTGTGATCTCAGCTGCTGGAAACCTAAAAAGGGAAAATCCTAACATGAATGAGGTGCCGCTATTTTTCTCTTGTGTGTGTCTAGAAGTAGATTTGTGAGCTGTGAAAAATCTTTTGATTGCAAATATTATTTTACAATCTGTCCTGTAGGAGCTGATTTGTCTTCGGGCCATTCAAGACGTCAATGTGCCAAAGTTTTTACAGGACGACCTGAAGCTCTTCAACGGCATCGTGTCTGATCTTTTTCCCGAGATAAAACAGGAGCCGATCAATTATGGCACACTGGAAGAGTCCATTCGTAACGTCTGCACTGCGAAGAACCTCAAAGATGTCGATGGTCAGTGTTAGTAAAAGTGTTTCTTTTGTCTTTATTTTTGAGTGAGTAAATAACAGAAGTGTGTGGGCATTCCAGGGTATATTAATAAGTGTATTCAACTGTATGAAACCACTGTGGTGAGACATGGCCTGATGTTGGTGGGACCTTCTGGATCAGGGAAAACCAAAGTGAGTCATTTTCATGTTGTTCTAAATATTTAATATTTTTGTGTTACTGTGTCTTAATCAACACTGTGCATTTTAGTGTTATGAGATTCTAGGTGAAGCAATAACAGCTCTGGAGGGCCAGCCCTCTGTGAGCGGCGGTGTCTACGAAGCTGTTCAAATATATGTCCTCAACCCAAAGTCAATAACCATGGGACAACTTTATGGAGAGTATGACCTGCTCACACATGAGTGGTAAGAATGCCCCTTTTTACACAATTATTAGAAGCGATTCAAAAAAAGACACCAACATTTTGGCTTTTTTTTCTACCCCTGTAGGACAGACGGTATCCTCTCATGTCTTGTTCGCCAAGGCGTAGCATCTATGGACCAGAAGAAAAAGTGGTACATGTTTGACGGGCCAGTGGATGCTGTGTGGATTGAAAACATGAACACTGTCCTGGATGACAACAAAAAGCTTTGTCTCAGCTCTGGCGAAATCATAAAGCTCACCGACGTAAGATGAAGGTTTCGTTTTCCCAACCTTAGGTTTTCAGTCAGTCTGTTGTCTCTTCTCCAATTTTGTTTTGCATCTTTCTCAAATAGGTGATGACCATGATGTTTGAGGTGCAGGACCTGGCAGTTGCATCTCCGGCTACAGTGTCTCGCTGTGGTATGGTCTACTTGGAGCCAAGTATTCTGGGCCTCACCCCTTTCACAGAGTGCTGGCTGAGGCAGATTCCTAAAGGCCTGAAACCATACAAAGAGATGCTCAACTCTCTGTTTGACAGGTTCCTGCAGGTAAAAGAGTAGTCAGCATTACTGAGACAGTACAATATTAAAGCTTTAAGCTGTTACAGTATTTATAAAAACAATTTAATTCTCTGTATTTTATTCAGGACTCCATTACATTCGTCCGCACTTCAGTAAAGGAGGTCATCGCATCTCTGGACAGCAATCTTACCTGTAGTCTGCTTAAAATGATGGACTGCTTTTTCAGTCCCTTCAGTGTTAAAGAGGTTTGTGTCAACCTAAGCTGTGTCAAAATGTCTCTTATGCATTGATTGGTCAGGGTAACTGAAGAATAAAACACTAATAGTTACAGCTGCATATGGTAAATACTCCTCCATCAGCTTCAAAAGAGATGAAGGAATCTGGATTTCTCAAAAACTGTAGTATTGTTTGAATTAATATAATATAATGTTCATAAATAATATATTTGCATAATTTTTCTTTCACTTTTACAATGATGAAAATACTCTGTATGTACTCGTGCTTCCCTCACTAATCTTTCCTAATCGTTTAGGGTGAGAGGCCACCATCTCAAGCGAAATTGGACCGTCTGACGGAGCTGATTGAGCCCTGGTTCTTTTTCTGTCTGGTGTGGAGTGTAGGAGCCACAGGAGATGCAGCTAGCTGCCAGCGCTTCAGTGCGTGGCTCAGAAACAAAATGGCAGAAGAGAGGGTCAGCTCACCACCTTTGCTTTGGCATCCCAGACACAATGAATATATATTTAGTACAATATATGTTCACTGGATAATTTTTGATAGCAGTTTATTTCAGTATCGTATTTCTCCTTCAGATCAAGTTGTGTTTTCCAGAAGAAGGCTTGGTGTATGACTACAGGCTCGATGATGGAAGAAGGAATCAGGACGGCGATAATGAAGATGAGGGAGGAAAAGTAAAAGAAGAGAATTTTTTACATAGGTGTCAGATGAAACTATCAGTTAAAGTTTTTTGCTGAGTCAGTTTTTTTTTGTCTTTACTATAGGTCCAGTGGGTCAGCTGGATGAAGTATGCAGAGAGTGTAGTAATCACCCCAGAAACAACATTTTCAGACATTATTGTTCCAACTGCTGACACAGTGAGAATGTCTTTCCTGCTGGATATGCTTTTGACCAATAAGAAACCTGTGAGTGCAGCTTCCTATGATTAAAGTAATTTTTAAGGTTTTTAATGGAAAGTTAAAAATGTTGAAAAGATGAAAACGGTTTAAACTGTTTAATGTGCGTGTGTTTCCAGGTGCTCTGTATTGGGCCAACTGGCACAGGAAAGACCCTGACCGTGTCAAACCATTTGCTAAATAACATGCCCGCTGAATACATCACACACTTCCTCATGTTCTCTGCCCGCACTTCAGCCAATCAGACTCAAGATTTAATTGACAGCAAACTAGACAAAAGGTACCAGGATGTGTTGAATTCCAAATTGAACCAACTACATATTTTCAGCAAGGCAACAATATCACTGAGCCTCGCCCTTTGATTGGTGCATGTGTTTGTGTGTCAGGTGGAAAGGTGTGTTTGGACCTCCAATAGGGAAGAACTTTGTCTTTTTCATCGATGACCTAAACATGCCCATGTTGGAGACCTATGGAGCTCAGCCTCCCATTGAACTGCTGAGACAGTGGATGGACTACGGAGGCTGGTATGACAGGACTCAGATAGGTGAGAGCCTTCAGCGTATTTCATGTTCTTACTTTTTCTGTTGCATTGCATTAGACATATTTCGATATAAACATTTGAACCTTTTAGCTTAATTTTGTACTAATTGCACAGTTTTACCATCTGATGGCATTCTTACAACATTAATCACTGATGTTCCAACACTAAAATTTGTGTTTCATTTCAGGATTTTGGATTAGAAATGAAGCGTTCACAGTATTGAGGTTCTCTTTTTGTTTGTACACAGGGACTTTCAAGAAACTAGTGGATATCAATTTTGCCTGCGCCATGGGACCCCCAGGTGGAGGGCGAAACCCCATAACTCAGCGCTTCACACGCCACTTCAGCTTCTTGTCTTTTATTGAAATGGATGATGCCAGCAAGAAAAAGATTTTTTCTACCATTCTAGGAAGTTGGATGGGTAAGCAGGATGCAGGATAGATATTAGCTTAAAACCCTTTCTGACTCATTATTTGTTCTCTTTCAGATGGAAATATGAGTATAAAGGAACCAGGCAGTAAGTTTAGGGAAACAGAAAATGTAAATGTTGCTTAATACTCATTCAGTTTTATACTTGTGTTTCTTTAATACAAAAGGAATCAAAGTGCTTTTGATTTATGGTCAGGTAAAACGACTCATTTGTGAAAAGGAGGATTTCTGAAAACTCCAAACTTGGACCAGTGTTTTGTGAAAGATTTCTAATCTAATGCATTTCTTTATTTCTCTGTGTGTCTATCTCTCTCTTTCTTTCTATCAGCACCTGTACCAACAATCCAGCCACTGAATGAGTCTCTTGTAGAGGCCACTCTCCGAGTCTACTCTACCATTACCTCCCAGCTGCTCCCAACTCCAGCCAAATCTCATTACACTTTTAATCTCAGGGATCTAGCCAAAGTCTTTCAGGGCATCCTCATGGCTGAGGCTACAGTGATAGAGGTAAGTCTTACATGATTAGTTATGTTGATAGTTATGATTAAATAGTCATATTAGTAATGTTAAATACATTGTAGGTCTATTCTTTCCTTTCCTAATGTCACATCAGGTCCTTGACTTTACCCTTTACTGTATAACCAATGAAATAAGTAACGTCATTATATTACAGCACTTTAAGATTGACCTGCAAAACTCAGAAAACAGGATTAACAGATATGAGTGGAGCAATGTTAACTCAGTGACATCTGCTGAGATGATTTCAAAAATCCAAAGTTAGCTTTTTTGTTTGTTTATTTTAGGATAAAATACAGCTGCTCCAACTGTGGTACCATGAAAGCTGCCGGGTTTTCCAGGACCGCCTTGTGTGTGTTGAGGATAGAGAGTGGTTCAACGGGGTCCTGAAAAACTGCATTGAAGAGTTTGACTGCTGCTTTAAAGAGGTTGTCCCCTGCCATCCTCTTTTGTACGGAGATTTCATGGATCCCGGAGCTGACCACAAAGACTATAAACTCATAGATGACAAAGAGAAGGTGAGTGCTGTTACTCCAATCTTGAAAATTATTTCGGTGAGTCATTTCCTTTTTTTTTTTACTTTTTCAAACAGCTGATTTATATTAATGGAGGCTTTTCTATTGGCCACATCAATTTGTGTTTGTCCTTTCAGAAGAACTGATTTTAATATTGTTTTTCTTTATATGAAATTGTCTAGTTGTTAAAAGTAATGGAGGAATATATGAAAGTCTACAATCACATCAGCGTGCCCAAGATGAAGCTGGTGCTCTTTATGGATGCCATTGAGCATGTGTGTCGTATCAGGCGGATCTTGCGGCAGCCCCTGGGTAATGCCCTGCTTCTTGGAGTGGGTGGCAGTGGACGCCAATCACTCACTAAGCTGGCCTCTTATATGTAAGATTCCTCTCATTATTATAGCTGAGATGTATATGAGATGTAGATAAATTAATATAAAACTATCAGCCTTTGGTTGCTTTTATTATGTGCTCCAATCATTTGTTCATACTCAGATCAGAATATGAGTGTTTCCAGATTGGGCTCTCTAAGAACTATGGCCACACCGAGTGGAGAGAAGATATTAAAAACATCATGTTCAAGGCAGGCCTCCAGAACAAGCAGAT
The DNA here is from genome assembly GCA_015052645.1 of Benitochromis conjunctus. Taxonomy (NCBI): domain Eukaryota; kingdom Metazoa; phylum Chordata; class Actinopteri; order Cichliformes; family Cichlidae; genus Benitochromis; species Benitochromis conjunctus. The sequence goes on from VOQK01001791.1 coordinate 10,809, forward strand.
CACCTTCCTCTTTGTAGACACACAGGTATACTGCAGCACATTCTTACCATCTGATATTCCTGACTGTATAATAAGCTGAAGAAACTGTATGTGTAGATGTGTACTTTTACTTCCTACGCAAAACTTGAGTGCATTTTTAAACTCACTGTTAAAAGTTAAATGTTAAATGTCCAATCACCAGATTAAGAGTGAGTTGTTCCTGGAGGATGTCAACAGCATTCTGAATAGTGGCGATGTGCCCAACCTGTATGCATCAGATGAGCAGGAGCGTATACTGATGGAAATGAAGCCAGTGGTGCTAGACCTGGGCCACCAGCCAACTAAAGCCAATCTAATGGCTGCCTACATCAGGAGAGTTTGCAGCAACATTCACACTGTTCTCTGCATGAGGTTAGTAATGCTGAGTTTTAATGTCCGTCTCTGGTATGTGTAATCTCCCTCTCCTACTGCTTATATTTCCATTCTTCACTTTTTCCACTGCAGTCCCATCGGTGAGGTGTTTCGTGCACGGCTGAGGCAGTTTCCTTCGCTGGTGACGTGTTGTACAATAGACTGGTTCAGCACTTGGCCAGAGGAGGCTCTCCTGGCTGTGGCCACATCATTTCTTAACGAGATACCTCAACTGGAAGCCAGCCCAACTGCCATGAGTGGGCTGGTGAGAATCCTGTATTTTGTGTCTATGTATGGAAGTTGCCAAAGCCAGGAAGCACTATATTCAAAGTATATATAATAAAAATAACAGATTGTTAATTGTTGAAGCAACCTTAGTGATAGCTTTCACACATTTAAACACGAAGCCAATTTGCCACAGGTGTTAAGTTTGAGAGTTAAAATTGTACGCTTTCCTTCTTCAGGGGTTAATTGATCATTTTTATTCCCTATGTAGACAGTATCTGTCTTTATGCTTGCTTTTTTCAGATTAGGAGTCAAATAAGTAAAAAAAAAAAAAGGCTTCCTGCTCTGTTCTAAAACCCTTCTTTATTTGCAACTATGCAAAGAATTGTTCAGACCTAACAAATGAAAATCAAGTGATGGGAAGTTTTAGGAAAAATGTACAGTAATTAGAAAAATTGCTCTTAAACTGTTATGGGTTTGTTTTTTGTTTTTTTGCTGTGCCAACAATCGGTATTTCTGTTTCTGCTGTTTGGATTTAGAGTGAGTTTTAGAGTTTTTAATGCTTTAATATACACAGTCTTGGAGTTGGGATAGCATTTACAGCAGCAGGAGCTTTTATGCTGAGGGTAGGCTACCAAAAGCAGCTTCCAAGTCTCTACAACACAGTTTTATCCTTTGGTTTTGTGAAACAAATAACTAAAGTAGTGACTATAATTTTTTTTCCTAATTGATTTTTGTTTTTTTGCAGACAACAATGTGTGTGAGGATTCACCAGATGGTGGCCAGGAAGAGTGAACAGTTCATGGCTGAGCTATCTCGACACAACTATGTCACACCTAAAAGCTACCTGGAACTGTTCAAAATCTTCTCAGATCTCATTGGATGCAAAAAACAAGAGATGTCTGGTGCTCGTCAACGCATGAATACTGGGTTGGAGAAGGCAGGTTATTGAATAATAACAAGAAAATTCATGATTAATGTTTTAAATTCATGCATTCAATGAGAAGTCTTAGTTGAATGTATGTTATATGGTGGTCCTGTAGCTTCTTAGCACGGCTGAATACGTGAGTAAAATGCAAGAGGAGCTGGAGACTATGAGACCTCTTTTGGAGGAGGCTGCTAAGGACACTCGAGTTACCATGAAGACCATTAAAGTAAGAAAACATTAATGTAGTTTTCTTGACCACAATACAATCAGAGACAGAGCAACCACATTTGGGACCAGTTTCTTTTGTCCAGCATTTTTCCATATGTTTGCATGAGGTGTGTGTGGTTTGTATGTGTATATTGAGGGTAAGTGATACTCTACATCACTAGAAAGACACAGTGGTTGCAGAGGAGACCCGTAGGTCAGTGCAAGAAGAGGAGGCAGAAGCTTCAGAGAAGGCCCGTATTGCAAGAGCCATTGCAGCAGAAGCTAAGAGTGACCTAGACGAGGCTCTGCCAGCTTTGGATGCTGCCCTAGCCAGCCTCAAGTCACTCAACAAGAATGATGTCACTGAGGTCAGGGATTTTGATAATGACTGGCTAATATATTTATAACTTGGTTATGTGTAGATGTACAGTATCAATATCTTTTTAGCTGTTTTTGGTTTTGGGTTCTTTTTTTATGTTTGTTTGTCTTTTTTTTAATAGGTGCGAGCCATGCAGCGACCTCCTAAAGGTGTGAAGCTGGTTATTGAGGCAGTGTGCATTATGAAGGGCATCAAACCCAAACAGGTACCTGGGGAGAAACCTGGCACCAAGGTTGATGACTACTGGGAGCCTGGGAAGGGTCTGCTCCAAGACCCTGGAAGGTTTCTGGAAAGTCTCTTCAAATATGATAAGGTATAGTATGTATTGACAAGAACTTTATTATTGTCTTTCTCAGATTTGAGTTTATGTTTTAAGTTTCAGTGTTTGTTGTTTGCAGTGTATTAAAAGCAGCTTTTTTCTGCCTCCTATACTGCAGGATAACATCCCAGAGAATGTGATCAGCTTAATCCAGCCATATATAGATCATGAGGAATTTCAGCCAGCCTCCATTGCCAAGATTTCCAAAGCTTGCACTTCCATTTGCCAGTGGGTGCGAGCCATGCACGCTTATAACTTTGTGGCCAAGGCTGTGGAACCTAAACGGGTAAAAACTGTGTTGGTTATCCAGTGTGACATACAATAGATATAGTAACATGCCTTTCAAATGAAAGAGTCATCAAAACAGTAAATGTCTAAATTTGCATGCAGCTAGCTCTCCAGGAAGCCCAAGAGGACTTAGCAGAAACCCAACATAATCTGGATAAAGCCAAACAGAAACTGGCAGTAGTGGAGGCTGGGATTGCCACTTCGCAGGCCAAGTACCAGGACTGCCTGGCTAAGAAGGACGAGCTGGATAACAAGTATCAACTGTGTGAGGCTCGCCTCGTCCGAGCAGGCAAGGTCAGACACCTGGGAGAAAGATTTTGACTTACAGCTACAACCCAAATGGCCAAAACAAGCAGTTAGAAACGCCACATTAACTTATACAGTAATGCAACTGTTTCAGTCTATATACTAAAATTGTTTATAACATATACATAAAAAATGAAAAAAGAAAACAACAGAAATTTACAGTACCAATTCCTATGTGTCCTTAAATGTTAGTCTTTTTTGATATTTTCCAGCTTATTGGTGGACTGGCAGATGAGAAAGTTCGCTGGAAGGAGACAGTACAACATTTGGATTACATGGTCAATAACGTAGCCGGTGACCTGCTTCTGTCTGCAGGATATGTTGCATACTTGGGACCCTTCACTGTGAGTTTATCATAATAAAATGTTGCACTACACATTGTTGCACTGTATCTGTCTATATTCCTCATTTTAGCATGTCTCTATCTGGTCCTCTCCCACAATACAATATATATGTAGTTATCACTGAAGCATAATATGTGTTGATGTTTTGTTTTTTTCTCTGGGGTGGACGTTAGGGAGAGTACCGAGCAGCCATGGCTAAAGAATTGCTGAAAGGTTTCAGAGAGCTGGGTGTTCCACACACTGATGAACCCAACCTGGTCAGCACTCTGGGAGATCCAGTTAACATCCGCTTCTGGCAGGTTGGAGACATTTTATTTGTTGTCCTTCAGAGTAAAAGGCCAATCAAGACAGATTACTGTAAAATGAGACTGTCTTTGCTATCAACTTCTGTCTTTGATTTTTGTAAAGGATTGACTTAACTTGTTTTTCCACTTTTTATTGTGTTAATGTTATTTTTCATTTCTATGTGCCTATAGATAGCAGGTTTGCCCAAGGACAAACTTTCTGTGGAGAATGGTGTGATATCTCAGTACTCTCTGCGTTGGACCCTCTTCATTGATCCTCAGGGACAAGCCAACACATGGATCAAACA